>JAYRBW010080661.1:0-23701 GCA_036023295.1 Invenusta paracnida | reverse complement strand
TACCAGCGCCATTTTGTTGTACGCCCGGCATGATATTTCATTCTAAAGTTGCTACGAAATTGGTGAAATATCTCACCTCAAGGATACAAGAACGCGATTATAGCGCAATCGACTATTTGATACATCAATTCCGCCTCGACTGGGGTGCAAATTTGCGACTACCTGCCTGGTTTATGCAACCGAATTTATTGGAACATGTGGGACGCCAGTCCACTTTACGTAAAGACCCTATTAATGCAAGAGCTTTGTAAATGTATATCTGTATAAATATAAAGCAACACACACATTACTCAAATAAAACAGATTGTCTAAGTCACATTTCTCCTATAATACAATTTAATATCGTCATCGAATTCGATATACTGAATCAATATACCTACAATCGTTTTTTTATTTAAAATGTGGTCTAAGTGTATGTTTTAAAAATTTCAGGAATTGTTAATGCATATTCTAGAAGTTATAGCTGCATTACTTAGACGTGGTCTATCTTGATAATATGACTGTATGAGAATCTGGATCAAGAATCTATTATAGTTACAGTTTTACAGATATTACAACATTTAGATAGTTATAGTTCGTAAAGAATAAAAGATAATTTGATTCTTTTAATCTGTATTGTAAACAATTATTTTGAAAGCAGCAATAGTAAGTAAGACATTCAGTAAAAAAGTAAGTAGGTTCTCGATTCAACCTAAAAGAGACCACAGCATTTACCTACCTTCTCATATCAAAGAAGATGACCGGAAACACTTTACTGAAAATTAGAACATAACCATTTGAATATAAAAAATCGTGTGCTTTTAATGCAAGAAAAGAGATATGAAGATTTGTTCTGGTATCTCCGACATTGTTCAGAAATAAATGTTTTCAGTATCCCCACTTGATAAAGATTTCTCCTCCATTCAGACCCCGCCACACTTCCTCGTCTATATGCAATGACAATCGAAAGTGGCACCATTTAATCGTCTACTTTCTTGCCATATATAACCGCCAAAATATCTTTCATTCCATCGAGATTAAACATTTAATCAATATTAATTGGTTCACTTGAATCAATAGTGATAAACCAACAAACAGGTTATTTATTTAAAACAATCTAAAGTTTTTTACAAAAATATTATCTATATATAAACAATATTATTTTTATTGAGTAGCCTCAAAATTTATTTAATTGTTTTGTGCAAATAAATGTATTTTGTAACAACGAAACAAATCATTTTTAGAACTTCGAAGATTAAAATATTAAAAGTATTCCACAAATTCCATTTAGGAGAAAATGAAGAACAATTACATGAAGGTTGCAATGTATAATATAATTTATATAATTTATTAAGTTTATGGATGTATTATTAAGAAATGACAATATTGACTATAAGACCGATGGACGGTTAAAATAAATATGAAATGAGGAGACAATTAGAAGAAAAGAGAAGAGAAATGAAGAAACGAGAAGTATTCTTAGTTATTACTGCAGAAATATATGTAATTAAAATTGAGTATAAATTTAGTCATCGATTTTTAAGTCTATGAAGCTAAAGATAAGAGAATGGTACTAAATGCAGACTAGGGCCTCAGTGCTTGAACTTGTCCAATCATAGCTCGGCATTGAGCCCTCTGCTGAGGTGTTGAAAAGTAAGCGCCTAGGTCTGTCACACAAACTCGGTCACACGCCTCATCGTCACCATTGTAGCATGCTCCCGTCGTTTGCATCGTTCGCATACATGCAGGTATCGCTTCCTGTGAGGGACTGAGTTGTTTGCAAAGTGTTTGGCACCATATTCTCTCGCCTTTGACGCAGAGGACCAAGTAGGTAGGCAACTGCCTCCTCGATGGTGACACTGCCTCGGTGTAGTGAACCGAAAGGAAAAGGCTGGATACAGCTAATAGCAGCACGAAACCACTGAAATAACAATTTGGAGAAAACAGGGCTGCTATAAATATTCATACAAAGCTAAAATCGCACGCCAGAAACACACACATTAACTGTTAACTGGTAAAGATTAACCATCCAATGAGAAGTCAGTAATTAAAAAAGATTATATTTTAAATTACCTTTTGAGTATAGGTATCTCTACGAATTGTACCAGAGAATCAGCTAGAACAAGCTTATATTTTCCTTTCGGCCCGTAACAATTTCCTTCAAAGTTTTGTTTCTTTTTCAAGCGGCCATTGTTATTTTTGTAATATAATTGTAAAGTTTTTCTCTTCCTAAACAACAGTAAAATATATTTTTTTGTATCCTACCACACACATAGGCATTATATATTTACTATATATACATTATCTGTGGCTGCTTGAACACATTATTAATATCTCCAGTATAGCATACTTTGACGGCCGTGCTACTAGATGCTACGAGACCGACGCTCATTTTTTATTATTATTATCGTTATTATCTCTGATATCCTCTGCCGTTCGGGCGAGAATTATCCTGATACCAACGCCAATTTTTAATAGTTTTAATATTAAAACTAAACTAGTTTTATCAAATGTTACAGATAAGTAGGTAAATGGATAGGTGCCTATAATAAACAACCAATTAAATTTCATATTACCTTCCGAGTATAGGTATCTCTACTAATTGTACCATAGTTTTTCTAAACAGCTCAAGATAGATATTTGTTAATTACTGTAGGATACGTAAATTGATACCTTTCATTTTTTAGATAACACATTTAATTAAATACAGTTCTAAATTACCTTCTGAAAAGCTTGACAATATTAAAAACTTAGTTAGTTCAAGTCAAATATATTTTTAAAGAGCTAACACATTTTACGCTTATTTCTATTCTTTTATGATATGAGCTAACACACTTTTTGCCATTTTTGTCGAATAATAATATTTGAATGAGCTGTATAGCGCATAGATATTAATCACTCAGAGATTTCTAAAAATCTATAGATATCTCATTGTAGCTTTTCATTTCGACGGAGCTAATGGCGGACATTTTAAGGACTGATTGTAATTTTTGAATAATAATACTATGTGAACTGATTGTAATTTTTGTATAATAATAATATCATTGTTCTGTTAAATAAACTGTTATGCTTCATTTCGACAGTTACTTTACGGCCATCCTGTATATTAAGTCATTAACAGAAATCGTAACATGGAATGGAATAATTGAGGACAACGCATTTGTTTTAATACATTGAATTTATATTATACTTTCTATTATTACGTTGTCCGCGGGAATAATACAACTAGTAAAATTTTAATTTAAAACAAAATCTATTTTATTTTTTTTTATTTAGGTAATTAATTGCTGCGAGGTACCTACTAATGTATTTTAAAGTTATTGTTCTTCCCTTTTTTGGTCGTCATTCATTCCTTCTCAGACATAAATTAAAACGCTTATCCAATAATCTAAAAAGTCCTTTCAAACTAGCTTTTAAATCATTTAAAATAGCTCAGTGTCTCTCGCTTAAAGATCGTGTTCCTCTTGCTTTAAAATCTAGTGTCATTTACCAATTTTACTGTTCTAAGATTAGGCAGTGGCGTTACATAGGTAAAACTAACCTCCATCTCTTCAGTAGAATTTCTGAGCATGGCTCACCGTTGAGAAATTGGACTAATGCTTCGAACCGTCTTTTTTATAGTTGCTCTTGTAATACTAATAACTTTTCAATTTTAGTCACTGCCAATTATTTTCTCGATCTTTCCATAAAAGAATCTTTGTATATAAAATATAACCAACCCATTCTTAATAACTCTCTTACGCCATTAGGCCAGTCATATTTTCCAAAACTTTTCTTATCTCCCAATCTTCGTCTTCTCAATTTGATCTGTATTAGTAGTAGGGCACGTGCATGTCTACTCCACCCCCTCACCCGCGCACCCACGCACCTCACCCACACACATCACCCGCGAACCTCTCGACCAATCATAATCGAGATAGACTTCAGCCAATGACAGGGCTCGCATAGTATAAAAGGAACGCGCGAGTTTGTTTTCGCTCATTCTACTTTGCTTCGCACTTGTGTACGGTCGTACTCTCACCTCTCCTCAAAATGTAATACACCGATAGTGATTACGATTAATTCAATCATTTTCTCAATGATATTTTAGGCATTGATGATTAGCCTAACTTACCATCTACACTCTATACTCCTGTCTTGCCTCAATACAAACTTCTTCCGCTGGATTTATCTACATCCTCTTCAGCGCAACCCTGTTCTACCTCAACCCCGCAGGATGTCTCTACCTCTGTTCCGGTCCCGCCCGCAGAATGTCTCTACTCGATCATCAGCACAGCCCTGCTCTACACCAACTCCTCAGGACATCTCTACTCGTCCATCTACATCATCAGCACAGCCATACTCTGCCTCTTTCTCAACGTTTACCTGCGGCCAGTGCGCTAAACGTATGAAATCCTTATCTGAACTGTATAAACACAGACGCTCATGTCAACCCGATAGCATACCTCCAATGAAAGACTATCAAGACGACACGGTCACACGATATTGTACAGCATCTGCCTTTAATGGCGCTCTCCGTTTCATACGGTTTGAGCCAAGAAATCCCCCTGTTCAGCCTTCAGATTTCCTTGCCGCCGTCAGCGGACTAATCGAAGAAACAATCACTACTTTATTAAATGGCTGCATTGAATGCAAAGTTCACCCGGTACTGGCCCTCTGTATTATCCAAGTAGACCCACACACTAGCGAAATTTTACAATCAGAGCAGCAACTCTTCTCCCTCGCTTCTGAAGTTCTCAACACTTCAACATTTTTGATTACATGTTTCAAGGTCTCCTACGCTTGGTTGAGGAATTTATCCAGAACGGTTCCAACTGGATCATCGAATCAGTCGAATGATTTAATATGCGGATAGTGAAGTACCACGCCATTATTGGATGGAGCGCCAAAAAAGGCATTTTACATTACATATAGTAATATCTAAACGCCCCTAAAATCAATGTTTCCGGTGTGGATAGGGTAGGGGGTTGCAGCATTTGCCTTTGTTCCCCTAGTATTTATTTCACCTTCTATGTACCCATGTGTGCCCCAGGCCTAATTGCTCCATGCATAAACAAAAAATGTGAGAAGTCAATATCGAAATATATTAAAACAATTAATAGATACATATATTAAATTGTACTTTACTATATATTTCATTTTTCTTTTTCCTATATATATCTTCCGGCGGATAAGAATAAAAGTTCACATTTATTTACCATAATACTGATTTATTAAGGGAGAGAGTCTCCCTCTTTATTTGTATAAAAGCACATACTGGAAACAAGAACACAATTTTAGGTACATAATAATGGCGGAATGTTGATGTTGGCACCGCTGCTATATGGATTAAGGATGTCCGAAAGGTAAAGTGACAAATCTTGTATTACAGTACATACGTTAGGATTATTAACACATAATTTATAAGTCAAAAAATTCGTAGGTGCATGTTCATATCATTATATGCATAGGTAGATATCATTCATTATAGTATAGGCTAGATTTGCAGTGTGCAGTGTGACTGACTGTTTTCCTGTTATTAAACTTTATTTCAAAAGGAACCATAAAGTCAAAGGAGTGCTATTCTGGACTGTTTTTTTTCTTTCATTTTTGGCTGTTTCTAAGGGTTTTTATAATATGGCTCAGCCTGAAAAGTGGTCGGGCCACAGCCCGAAAGCCTGACCCGGTCTGCCGGTCTTGAATGTATTTGTATTCTATTTTTGATTAGTAAAAATCAATAATTTTATGTCCACATAAGATAGGCAAACAGACTTTGATTAACATTACACTTATATAAATATCTTTGTCCCCACAAGAACAGTCAAATAATTATACATATATAGTAATGATATATGTATTACAAGATTTAGCTAGCTTGTGAGCCCATAAGATTGACAGAAATACTAAAATACTAGATATAACATATATAGTATTGTATTAGATTTTTGATAAATTAAATTATTATTAAAAATCAATAATCTAATGTCCACACAAGATAGGTCAAACAGACTTTGGTTTAGATTATATTTATATAAATATCTTTGTCCCGACAAAAACAGTCAAATAACTATCATACAAATAACTATATTTAGCTAGCTCATAAGAGTGATAATAATTTAAAAATTGGCCCACTTTTGCCTTTGCAGTTATATGTACCGGATTTGCTACACCCCCAACTCCGAATAGGAAAGCGATATAGTGATCCAATGTGATGGATTTGAGTAAATTTTTCGTTGAAATACCAAATTTTTAAAAACTATCATTATACCATAGAAAAAAGTCTTTATGATCGACTAAATATTTGTCATTATAAATAGGAATCTTCGTTTCCCTGGTGATAAGCCTGTTGTTTCAAGAACGCTTTCGGGTTGGATAGTAATATTGACAGTTTTCTCCGATTTGATTTTATGGATATGAATCTGTTCTCCCTTACTGATTGTTTTGATTGAATTGACAAAGGACATCGCAACTATACCGACTTTCCATTGATCACCTGGAATATCCAAGTTGATATTATTAGCCAGCTGTGTTGTAATAAAACATATTATGTAACATCGATGAAATCAATAAAAAATAAATTCTTCATTTTTTAACATATAAGTAACTTTAAAAATATAAATGCTTTATTTTTTAATAAGTAAAACTTAACTGGCGGTGAATAAGTAACTTTACCAAGTCAAGTATAATTTTTTCAAATTCTCTTCCTAAACTTAATTGATAGAACACATAAAGATAACTGTCCACATAAGCTCTCATTTATATTTTCTATTTGAAAGGATGACATATAATATATTTTTATAAGGGAGCGAAATGTTTCTTGTGATGGTTGTAAACCAGAAGAATTAAAAATATATAAATTGCCATCTTTATTATATAACGTAGAGTGGTGTACACCCCTTTCTTAAGTTGTATGAATATTTACGATTGCGAAATAACTCTTTTTATATCTTAATTTCATCATGCATGCAATAAAAATGGCATTATATTAAACTGTTTATTCCATTTAATTAATTGAAAATGTGTTGTAACATGAAGCTTTAATAGTAAAATCTTCTAAATTTAAAGGCATTTTATAGAGAAAAAGTTCATATTACAATTTAATGAAATGCATTCGTAATACAGTCGAAAATACATTAACAATATAATCATCGGTAATCACTGAGGTATTTTAGCATAATATAAAGTACTACAATATAATTCGATTAAAAAAAGGAATTCATAATATAATATACAAAGCACATATTTCACAGAATAAACAGGTATAGTTTTTCTTACATGAAAGAATTAAAAATGCTAATTTGAAAGAAAAAACACACAAAAGAAATAAAAATGCTTATTTCACAAAAAAACAATAATTCTTTTGCAAAATGTGTATTTTAATTCTTTTGCGTAAGAAAAAAAATAATAATTGTTTTTCTTAAGGGAAAGAATTAAAAAAGTTTATTTCACAGAAAAAATAAATATTATTTTTCTGACGAGAAAGAATTAAAAACGAAGCGGCAATTAAAGTGTGTCTAATTTGGCACACTCTCATTGGATGAGCTATAATCAATTGAAATTTTCCTATATATCTACCTAGTTAATACTTGAATCTTTAGTTTGTTGTTGGTATTCTGCATGTCTGTTATATTCGCTTATTTCACTTACGCGAAAGAATTAAAATTGAAAATATAGATATAAATGAATCAACAACTTAGAGGAAGCGCAAGTTGTTTGTGCCTTGCTTCCCATTATGGTACTTCACGCTTTTTTGTTTATAAATATACAATTATTATTATTGTTATTAATATGCAGGTATGATGTACAATACACAAGAGTGCAACAAAAGGGAAACAAGCTCAGGCTGGGGACAGTACTACCACAATTAGAGTTTGCGAGAATATTCATAAATATTTTATGTACATAATAATACAACAATAAAACTGATAACTCAGAAAGCCAACTTCCAATAACCCACATCGCCTTTACATATGCCTCGAAAATACTTCAAGTGGGTTTGCAACTTACGGATAGGAAGAGTAAGTTTTCGTAACTTTGAAAACTCACTTGTCAAATTATCAAAGTTTATCGCAAAATAGACAGCAGAAATTGACAAGTGTGCTCCTTCGGTCTATAGCTTCCTGCGTAAAACCGAAATTGTAGAGGTAGTTTTTTAAACTTGTGTGTGAATTCCTCCCATTACCAATTTAATTAATTTTTTTTGCTTATCACATAAAGTTACAAGACAAGAAATTTAATAATCCATTGCAAAAGTATCCGAAACGAAACGATACAATGTACAATTGTGAAGGCCCACTGTACAAAAGGGAAGAAAGTGAAAGGAAAGGAAGCTGAGTAATTTTTAGAGTCCCAGCAAAGCCTCTTAATTGACCTAAAAGGGTCTACTCCATCTGTACCCCTAGGAAGACTAAATTCTCAGAAGCATCTAATCTGAGATAATTTGTCATCTCCTTGTTTTCTTTTTTCAATTGTAGAATTTTTATTTTATATTCTTCATCATAATTGTTTCATTAATTTGTAAATTATATTTTTTCTAATTTATTATCCATCGAAACAGTTATATTACTATACAATAAAACAATTTTTCGGATGCGATTTTCAAATTCTTTAATGTTTTTAATTTCGTCTTGAACACGCTTCTCCTCAGTTTCACCTTTCCTTTTAGCGTTGTTGAACTCCATTTCATCTTGTTTATCATTCACTTGTTGAATAGTTTGTTCAGTAACCATTTTTTTCAATAGATGATGAGCGCGTATCTAGGCGATATCGATTGATAATTTCCTCGCCATATATGACATGGAAACTAGGTAGTGTGGGGGGACACTTCTTCAAAATATTATACTGAGCTGACTTTAGTTACACAATTGTTCATGTCACTGTTTAGCGAAGAATTAGGTTGTAGTGATCTGCTGTATAGCTAAATCCGTTCAGATTGGTTCCCCTATTTTGCTTAGTTTGTCCCCTTCTTGTACTTCTGTCATATTCTGGAGTGTATGTAGCTTGTAGGTATTACCTACAAGAGCTGTTACCAACTTCAATCTACGAAATGGTTCTGTTGATCAAATAATAAATGCCTAATCCTATTAAATATTATATTCTAATCATTATCGAGGGTAAATGCGTATTCAGGTCAATCATTTATCTGTATAACAAATAAGCTAGATTATCCCTGGTGAAAATAGGGACGTACATATTGAAAAATACGTATACGTCACGTATATGTCCCGTATATGGAACGTGAACGTTTTAAAGAGGAAATTGCATATACGCCACGTATAAGTGATGTACACTTGGTTTAAATAACTAACGTATACGTGGTGTATAAGCGGTGTATTCGTGACGTATATGTATTACTTGTACGTCACAAATACGTTGCATATTCACCACATATACGTGACGTATATGCCCCGTATACGTGACTTATATGTCCCGTATACGTCACTTATTTGTTACGTATACGGGGCATATACGTCACGTATATGTGGTGAATATGTAACGTATATATGTGACATACAAGTGGTACATATACGTCACGTATACACCGCTTGAACACCACGTATACGTTAGTTATTTAAACGACGTATACGTCACTTATACGTGGCGTATATCCAATTTCCTCTTTAAAACGTACACGCCCCGTATACGTGACGTATACGTATTTTTCAATAAGTACGTATTCGCCATTTTCACCAGGGATTATACATATAGGCATGACTTAATTAAATGAGCTTGCATACTGGGGATGATAATGTAGGCAATTTGGTTAGAAATTTCTTGCTGGCATGAGGTTTTAATCTGATTAATTTTGAGGCTGATTCATATCTAATTTAGTGTGTTGCTTAATCTTTATGTTATTAACACTACGTTTGGTGTAGATGCTGTGAAAGTAAATGATACTAATTATAATTAGTATACTAGTATACTATCCTATGGTCGCTACTGGTTTGGATGATGATGTAGTCAATTTGGTTGTAAATTTTTTGGGAACATTTTATTATTAATTTTAATATTAAGCCTTCCCAGGCGGTAATTATGCCTTCTGTTAATATGTTTGAAGGCAGTATATATATTAACTGCAAAAAGAATAATTCAATGACATTATCGATGTTGGTTCCTTTGAAGTATTTGCCGAGGCAGTCGATGTGTTGTCCCTATATTTTCCTACCTTATAGAATTAAAGTCGACAGCTAGAATAACAATGTTATTGGAGTTAGTATTGATAAAATTAGTAAGATATTCATAAATATTAACTTTTTCTGTATAACATTTTGGGTCGTTTTAATGCTAGTGGGGGCGTACATATTGTGAAACATCAAGTGTTTTTTTGATTAGTTACTAAATTTGAATTCTGCAATAGAAATACGGCCATTAAATTTCCATATCTTGATAAGTTTGTTGAGGAGATACAAAATCCTTAACCGTAGAAATTCTAAGGTATCTTTAAAAGTAATGTTTTCGTCTTCATCAATAAAAATATCTGGCGGAAACATAAAAATGCCATGTTTCATTTATAATTACAAAAAGTTATTTATTCGGTATTTATTCATCACAATGTTAAATTGCCAAAAAAATTGTCAACTTTTAATTCATGGTTAAATTTATTATTTTAAATTCCACGCTATAATCACAAACAAATATTGACCAATCAAATATAAATAACAAGTAAAAAACAAATAGATATCTACTTATTTTTAAAAAGTAGGTCAAGGTGTTATCCAATAAAATTATAACAAATAGTAAACAAATGAATTCAACATTATATTGTTTTCAAAGAAAAACGACGTATTTTTGTTGCAGTTCATTTATCGTTTTTTAAATTGTTAATATATATTTCGTTTTCATGTTTAAAAGCGACAAGAAGTCGTTCATTCCAAAAGTTTATTGAAATATTCCTGACAAAAAGAGCGTTCCTAATGACTCCCTTTATGGGAAAACTCAATTTTATTTTATTTATTTATTTATTTATCAATTTATTTATTAATTCTAGAATTGATTGGCAAATTCTAAATTCGATAATAAATGAGCGTGTTAGATTTGAACTATGTATTTAGCCTCTGAATGCATTCTTACTTTCGATTATGAAAAGAGAATTGAATAAATGAAACATCGAGAAGGTATTCCAACATTCTAACATTCCAGAATTATCAATTATTGAATATAATTTTTTTTTTGTAATTTGTTTTAATAATAATTTTCCGTAGGTATTTCTGTAGGTTACGCTTATTTCAAAAAGGTTTATCAGTCTATTGGGTTAGTTAGAATCTAAGGTTAGAAGTAGGTAGTCCACGCATAACTTAGTCTCATGTGTCATTGTAACTGTAATATATTTCAAATATGTATATATTTTTTAATTATTATAGTCTATTGGTGCTTGTAACTTTATAAAAATGAAAATATGTACATGTAATATGTATTTCAAATACATGTTGATGTACATATTTTCTAATACTATTTGTATTTGTAATAGTAAGAATTCAAATTGAAGTACAAATTAATTATTATATATTAACAAAAGTGAAACAGATAAAAATGTATATCAAGTGATTTTTTATAATAGTCAAATATTTCTTGTTAGTTTAAGTTAGTAATACTAATAGTATTACTATGGCTTATAATAATATATTAGTATTAAATAGAATAACTCTATTTGTGTGCTAAATATTTGATGAATAATGACTTCTATTCTTGAATTCTAGAAATCATATAAATTATTATTAATTATAATTGAATCTAGTATAATTAATATTAATCTATATTATTACTTTAACTTTTAAATTTAAGACATACTCATTGTGATTGTTTGACTATAAATTTATTTAATATTACTGATTAAGATGAATATTGTTTACAAAGTGTTAAAAATGTTTAAAAATTAAATCATGACATTTATTCAGTTAAAAACAATTCAGTCACAGTGTTGTTTCCACCTGATCATATTATTAATGGTTACTTTTTACCTACTGTCACTGAACTGTATAAAATAAATGTTCAACAAATAATTAAACAAAGCCAATGGTTCTACTATTACTAGTAGTATATATCATATATTTAGTATATAATAGTTAAAATTAAAGTATAGTATTACTATTACTATGTAGTATTTTTATTAATTTAAAATAAATATGCTGTCACTGCTGCTCTAAGTAGTGCTAGACTAAAACACATAATGACTTGACAATGTTCATCAAGACATAGACAGTCTATTATACTATAGACATAATATTATAAATGAAAAAAATAGTATTAGTAATATACTATAGTAATACTATATAGACATAGTCATAGTTTATAGATATAAATATAATTATAATATATATAAATAATAAATTAATGTGTTAGTTGGTTTGTTTAATTAAAAAATTAAAATACATGTTTATAAATATCACCTATACTTATATAAATTAATTGAATAGTATGTTAATGTTTTACTATAGGTTCATATATTTTAAAAAGATATGCTAGTCTATAACTAAGTTACTACACTAAAGTAAGTCTTGCCTAATACTAGTCTAGTATTAATAGTTCCAGTAGTTTTTCCCCACTTGTCTGGATTATTTTCTATTTAATTTAAAAAATCATAATATTTAAAGTTGTTATAACATTAAAAATATTACTGGTACTATTTTAAATCAATAAATTGGCATGAATATGTGCTGTGAATGTGATCAAAATTTAGACTTAAAAATGAAATATTAATAATTATTTCAGTGAGAACATGATGCTACTAAGACTGTGATACATTTTGTTTATAATAATAAAGTTGATACTTTTCAGACTTTAATGCTAAAAGTAAAAACTAGTTTATAACTTATTATTAATATAAAAAGAACATTTTCCAATTTTTTATAAATATGAAATATACTTTTTCATAAATATTGTTGTATAGTATATAAATTTCTCATCCAACTTTTTTTGTTTCTAATTATATATTATTAGTATTACTAATACTAATATAGTTGCTATTAGTATTACATTTAATATATTTCTTTCAGCTTTTTTATTTTGTTATATACTATTCTAATAGTATTATTCTCTTCTATTTTTATAAAAGTAATATAATATAGTATCATATACAGTATAATCCTGTTATAATGTACTCTTCTATAATATACTTTTGGGTATAACATACTTATTTCTAGTATGTATCCTTACTGATAATTTCCATAACTGATACCCTGGATATAACATACTTTGGATATAAAGTACTTTTTTTAAAGGTCTCTCAATAGGTATATTATAGCAGGATTATACTGTAGCATATAATATATATTCCTATTACATTGGTTTTATTGATTTGTTATAGATTATTATAAACTTAGTTTGAAAAAATAAATCTATATTATAAGGATAAAATTGGTGTTATAGGGTATAGTAGACTACTGAATAAATGTATATATTATATATACAATTTTATTATAATGTTTTTATGTAATTTCTAGAAGTTATATTTGACTGGAGCAAATAAAGTGTTTTAAAATTTATTTTCATGGTTATTGGTTAATGATCACAGTAAGTGTTTTAATGTTTAAAATAAAAATTAGTGGTACCCACAATATATACTATGTAATATATATTATACTGCATTAATTTTAAAGAACATGACAAATTATATAAATGTATTATAAAATCATAACAAATATTTATATATAATATTGTTAATACATTTTATTTTATTGTAGTTTTCTGCATATTTATGTAGCCAACTTGGAAAGCTTATAGTTTTTAATTATGAAACTTGTGCTAGGGGTACTTGTAATTGTAGTATATACATGGATCTACTCCAATTTTAAAATGTATACTTGGCTTTCAAATAATATATTTGGATTGTCAGATTTTAATATTTCTATTTCTATTTTTTGTTTATTGATGTTTTAATTCTTGCCCTACTAAGCTATTAAAAACACATAATAATATCATAAAATTATTATTTTTTGGTTGAATCAGAATAGTACTCAAAAATGTGAAGTAAAAATGGTTATATCTAAATACACAAAGTTGCAAAAATTTGTATTACAGCATTAAAAACTAGATTTTTTTTCTAAGATTTATATACTGATTTTCTTAAATATATACTTGGATTTTGTTTTGCATTTCATGTTGCAACCCTGTGTGCCATACTACATACTAACCTTTTAAATATAAGGTTACATTAATCTATTTGAAATATAACTTAGTACCTATGTTTATATAAAAGCACTATTATAATAAAGAATATCATATATACTTAAACTAAATGTTTAAAAAAATTAGATATATAGTGATAGTTCATTATTTTCTAAATATATAAATTATATACATATAATTGATTCTAGTATGAAGATCTACTTTCAATATATATAGTTGAAACTACAAATATTTCATTAAATATAAACAATCTATATTATATCAGAGCTATTTATATATTCATCTGATTACCTGTCTGTCATCAGGTATTTAAAGCTTAGGATTTTCATTGTAAGATGACTCATGTCATAATGTATATTGGTAATGCATGAATACTACAAGTACTATAATACTAATTTTTATAGTGACAAAGTAAATTTATCATTTAAAATACTATCTGCTATGCCTATGGTATTAAAATTTTTTATTGATAATTATTAATTTTATATTTAGGAAATGGCACCAACAAATTGTTATCTGTTACCTTAAGTAGGGTTTCAGCTAATGTCATATACATGCAATAAACAATTAAAATAATGAATATAACAGGTTATATGTTTATAAAAATGTATGTTTAAATGATTCTTTTATAGGTTCAAATTGATTTAAATTATTCTCTTCATACTCATTAAAATAATGTAAGATACATTTCATTGTATGTACTGTTGATATAAAAAACATAGTTATAGCACTCCTGCAATAACTTCTCTAATTTATTTAATGACACTTTAAACAACAATTCTTGGTTCAATACAGCTTGAAATTATGAGATAGTATACATACTTATTTATGTAATACATTTTGACCACAGTATAAGGTGTTTTTGATAAAGTATGTGTTACACCATATCTATATAATAAATATTAAAACTAATTTAATGATATTCTATATCTACTATTTAGGTCTAAAATATATGTGTAGAAAATGAATAGGTACACAATTATTTTTTAATCCAAAATAAGTATTGATGGAAGAATTTTTTATATAGCACATAGCCCAAAATGTCAATAATTGATTTTGAAGATATTTGATTTAACATATTTGATAAATTATCAAATAATTGATAAACATATCAAGGAATTAAAATTATTTATAAGCGAATCATATTTGTATCTCATATAAAATTTAGTGCCTCACTGAAAATGCTACATCGCACTGATGTAAGTTATTATAAGACTGCCATATGCATTAGTTCAAGATATGAATGACAGCACAATTTATGCCTTAAGCAATGACACCTTTTGTAAAATCCACCTGTACTTTTTTTGCATTTGTCAAATAAGAAATAAAGCCAATTATTATTAGTAGTAATAATTACTATAAACTTGAACCACATAAACTTGCACCCTATAGTAAAGGGATATGTGCATTCCAATAGACGTATAATTACACTGCTTCTGGTGCACTAAGTGTGCCAGCACAAAAGTTAATAGAAGTAAGTTAACTGTGTCTTCAATCCCGATGTTGCTTTGTAGGATATCCCTAATTTATCATAGGCTACTTATGCAATTTACTAAATGAGAATCTGTTCTGTTAGTACTGCAAGGACATAACTAGCCTGTGATAGCAGCTGGTTTATATAATTCGAATGTGACCTTTTGTTAAAATAAATATTTAACATTAGAATTATCTTGGTGTTACTTTAGTATATATAATACAATACTTTCAAAATGTATAAAATAGTATTCCAGAAGTATACAAAATTGTTAATTAGTTACAAATATTGCTTAAAAATAGGATCCGGTTAATTGGGAAATATAGCAAGTTAATCAATATCTTTTAAATGTATCAAGTGGAAATATGAAGAGTAGGAAATGTGAGATTCCTGATATGATATAGACAGCATCATTAGGAAGTCTCTTCTCTTAAAAGGTTCATCTTCCTGTTGATTTTCACATTCCTTAACTGAAGACCATATATAAGTGCCAAGTTCAACGAACTGTTGACACCATAAATGAAAATGTGGTTGTGTAATCAATTAAAAATGCCTATATTCAGAGCCAATCCCTCAAATAATACAATTATGTAAGTTAGTTCTTTGAGCTAAATCGAAGATTGGCCAGGCAAATAATCAGTGAGAAACAATTCTACATTATTATTTCATGAAACATTTGATCTGTTCCATGTATTTTAGCCTTCGAAATTAAATTCAAAAAGGTATATAATTTTTTAAAGAAGTCAGGAGCTACAGCAATCAATCAGCAGCTACAGCAAATGTCAATCATGCATGACAGTGCTTGAACACACACTGCAGTTTTTAATCGACAATTCTTTCAAGATAATTGTACAATAATTCATGTGGATTAATCTCCAAATTCTCTAGATTTTAATCTTTTAGATAGATACATATTCAAGAATATAACATTTCACAAAATATATGGTATTCAACTCGCAAACGTAGAAACATTTGGGAAGGTTTTATTACGAGAAAAAATGTCATATTTCAAGTTTAATGGGGATCTTAAACCTTTGTTTTATGAGTTAGATGTGAGTGTTGCTGCTGATGGTGAAAATCTATGATGTTTTATATATTTTTATTCTGACATTAATTTACATAGATATTTTGATTTTGAATGTAGCATTGAATTGAATATTTTTATGAATAAACTGGATAATTACAAATGTTAAATATGTAGTTCTATATTTAAAAACTGTTTTTTTGGATGACCGTAATATGTATGTATTTTTTCAATTTATATATAGCAAGAATGTTATTTTTATTTTTTAAATGTGGTACTTAATATTTCACCCATGTGTGAAATGCTTATTAAAATTAATAATTAGTTACTCTTTTAGATCAGAAGTTTTTGTAATCAAATAATAATTAATACATGTTTTTTAAACGAAAATGTTTTACTGCATAATATTTGTATTCTTAGGAAGATTAATTGTTTGCCCTATCAATTATATGTATGCTCTGAAATGGAGAAACTCTATTTTATAATAACAACAGACATTGATATAAGCAAATTATGTAGTAGTGTTCTATTTTTTTATATTGGGTATTAATATATTAATGTACCTATAACATAATTTATGTATTCTAGTATGTTAACATGTGCTTATGTAACATGTGTTTGTTGCTCTATACACTATGTATAATTTTATATTTATTCACTATTTTAATGTTTATATTAAATAGTAAGTAGTATCAATGTAGTATCCGTTATAAATATCTAAATAATTCAAAATAATTATATGACATTTTAAATTCCAAGAAAACATGTATAAATTAAGTTAAAAAGTACTGCATCAAAATTAATAGAAAAATATTAGGTTGCTGTCATTGAACAAAAAAGCACAGCACTGATTTTTAGTAAATTTAAAATTATTTTCAACATAGAATAAAATTTGAATGCAGCAAATTATTTCTATAATTACAGAAATCATGTGGCTTATAACAACACTCAGTTAATGTAGAAAATTAAAAATGCATTTATTATTCTTTTTTTTTAATTAGTTCATAATATATTTAAGCAAGCCAACTCTAGGAGTTTGCTGTTGGTGATATTTAAACGAACAATGAGTATATGAGTATATATGAATTCGAAACATGTTCTTGCAGTAGCATGATCTTTTTTATTCAATCTTTATATCTTGTTCTAAAGGTTGTATCAACAGATAAAATGTCTAATTGCTGTTATCAATATGCTTAAATCCTTCATAATATTACTTATTAATTTTCTTGGTGTAACAGAAACGGCACAGTGACTCTAATTAGCATGTAGTCATCAGTAATTATATAATCAGGGTTGCCACACACTGGAAAATAGATTTTAAAATTCCATATATAAAAAACCTATAGATATAGAAAAATTCTGTTAATCCTATGGAAAATATGGATTTTAAAAATTTGTTCGTATACTCGAGCTGTGTCAGAATTTCTATTTTTCTATGTTTACTTTATGAATATTATTATGATTTCCATGTTTTATTATAGTCATTATTTAAATATAGGTACTGCTATTTTTTTATTTTCTGTTGCACATTAAGTGCATTTTCAAAAATTGGTTTAAAAGGCTTATTTTGCATTCTACAGAAATTGAATTGACCTATAGAATTTAAATTGTGAAAGCGTGACAACACTATAATAATATTTACATAAATAATAATAAATTTAGTTAAAAATATTTTTAAATTTCAAAAAAATTGCACGCATAGGTGCCATAATTTTTTTCAAAAAAAGAATTTGATTCTTATAAGTTATAATTAGAATAATATGATATATTATATAGTATATTAATATACTTATTTCACCTTTAGATTCCATTATTACAATGGCTACAAAGGGGCTCCTTTTATTTCTGACAACGACAATGATAGCAGCAGAACATAAACTGTGTATGTATTATCTTTGTTATTAGACATTTTGGTTATTCAAATATAGTTTATAAATGTTTGAAAACGTAATTATTATAGAAACGATGCCGTTTTTAAATGATTATAGACACATAAGAAAAAATTTTTTGTAAAATCAACCGGCATTTTCATTGGTAAAACTAGTTCTGGCTAACATAAACATAATAATTCGTATTTTATATCGGAAATAATATAATATCTATGAGTGAAGAGACACCTAAACATACCATCCAGTTCTACATTCTATCTAATTTAACAAAACATTGTTTATTGACCCTATATTGACCGATCACATTACAAGATACTATAGGTACATTTAAAATAATTGACGTAATTTTAATTAATACAAATACATACATACATTGTATATAAACAAAATAGTTAGTATGTCGAACGTATTCCAGTTATGATACATTAACCATACATTGCCATGTTCAATATTCTACAATCCTATGTTCTTATTTCAATGTTTTTATCATATTATTCTAGTATGTACCTAATTATGTTTGCAGCTTAGCTCTAGCTAATTATTGTCGAAAGATAGGCTACATCGAAATTAATGCGCGTTTGTGACATAACAAACGCGTAAAGTATCTTGTGATCATTTCTGTTTCTCAACGAGATATAGACACGTTTTCCAAATTCTACAGAGGAATGAAAATATAAATCCAGTTTCTGAGAGATTTGGTAGAATTCCATCTCAGGCATCAAAATCCTATTTTACCGAAATTATGAGGTTGAAACATGACAACGCCAGGTCTCATGCCTCCCATGCTACTACAGCCTTCATTCATGATCAAAACATCAGACTATTGTATCAGCCTCCATACTTGTCAGATGTCAACCTCTTCGACTCATATATTTCCAAGCCTGGAAGCTCTTAGAACACATTTTGAGTCACGTGAAGAAATTCAGTAGTTTCTAGAAGATACTTTGCTACATTTATCGCTCAGCGAATTGAGACAGCACTTTAGACGAACTTGGATAAAATTCAAAAAATCATTGACGTACAAAGTATCTATGTACACTGACAATGCTTACTTGTGACAGTGTGTTATTCTGTGTATAATCTCATTTATTATGTTGTTTTCATATTAAAGATTTTTTATGTCACAAACGCGTATTAATTTCGATGTATAGACTATACATAATATAAAGAAAGATGGATGGACATATCTGATTGTACGTATAAGATGTAATTTTTCATTATCTCCTTTCTGCTCAATTTACATACACAATTTTTCTGTTATTAATTTTAATAATACGACATTTATAATCTCTCTAAATAATATATTGCTCATGATACTTTTTGTGTGTTCATTCGGTATTCTATTTGACAGATAACTTCAAATCTATAAGTACTGAAAAGAATATTTTTCTTGAATCACACGGATTCCAGTTACATATCACAAACGATAGCCATATGGAGCCCTTTTCTACAGATATTAATGCCTCATCAGTCAGTAAGCAATGGCCAATTCTACTGGCTGTTTTTAATTTCACTTATAGCCGTCATGGTGTTGCAAAAAAGGGTCCAGTTGCGAAGGAGTATAATCCAGGTTGTAACTCTTACGACTTTTATAGATCTGAACAATTTATGAGTTATAAGAAATTTATTGTAAGTATATTTTAATAAACATCTATTCATATTTTTATTATGCAAACATGATATAAATAAAAGTATAGAGATTAGAATAGTACATCATTAAACCCTTAAATGTAACTATATTGAACTCTGTGATATTACCCACCGATATTAGATAATTTAATTAATAACATCAAATTTAAAAAATTGTTAAATAAAGAATGTTGTATACCGTACTACGAGAATAATAATACAACTAAATACTACACCTTAATTAGTAACAAATTTACAACAAAGGCGTCGACCACCGTGCCACTTGGCCATAAGTTGGACATGAGTGCACTTTGTTTAAAATTACATGTACATTTGAAAGTCTGTATGCATCATTCTAATCAGTGTAACATGAACATTAAATGTTCAATGTAAAAACTTTAGATGCACATTTTTACTGAAAATTATAAATTTTTATTCTCTTAATTTTAATATTTTCCATTTATGTTTTACATATTTATGCATGTTACATATGATGTGCATATGCATATATATGATTTTTAACAGATACTTCTTTGCGACAATGTTATCAATTATTAAATAACGTATATTATATCTTCAATGTTTTTTATTTAAGATCAGTTCTTGCCTTTCATTTTAACCTCAGTACTCATATTTCTTCAATGTAAGTTATATTTGGATATATTTTGTCCCAGAGCACAGCATGATTATGTTGATAAATTTAACTTTTTTAATGCACTCTTGCCTGATTTATTAGCTCTTAAATGTAAGCCTATTATCGTTCGTTTTTTATTGATAACTTTTTACGATTCTAATTCGAACCCCTTACCCTCTTTTCTCATAAATTTTAGACCCCCCTCCTAACCCACATGTTTTCAATTTATCTATAAATATCATTTTTCAGCTATTTGAAAGCAGAGCATTGTCTAAAAGTGTGTTTTAATTAGCTTTATTTAATTTTAATTGGAATTTTTAAAATTTATCTAATGATTAACTACAATTCTGATTTGAATTTAAGGATATATACATTAGGCATAATATTCGCTAAAGGTGAAGAAATTTCTTTAAAAATATGCAAAATTCATTATTTTTATGTACAATAGCCAATGCAATTCTACTTATTCTGACGTATAATGTAAACTATACTGTACTTGATAGAACATGATCAGGCCACCAAAAACAATTTAAATATAACAAAGTTAACAATATATTTAATATTACAATTTTTTAGCTATACATTCTTCGATGTGAAGTGTAATACAAAAAGTAGATCAACGATCAATCAAGGCATTGTATCTTTACCAATAAGTTATCTGCGTAATACTATTCTATAATATTCTATTGTGCTATTAAATAATAATAGGTACCTATTACGAAGTAGCTGTATTTTGTATTAATGTAATTATATATAACTAAATATATGCGAATAATTTCAATTATCTGAACCTAAGGTAGTAGGTTGTTAGCTGATGTAAGCAACCTACATACAGTAAGGTATATTAGAATACCCCAAGAACGGCAATTTTTTAAACAACTATTAATTAAAAACGAAATTATATTTGAAAATCATTTAACTCTTATCGTGTAGCGCCTCTGAAAATTAATCAGCTTGCCAATTTTCATCTTCATAACTATTATGGAACTCTAGATATTAGGTGCAAAAACGACTGTTTTCGTAATTCTTATTACTATTCGAATTCTTATTCTTTAGATCCAATAACCTTAAGTGATTGCTATGAAATTTTGAATATATATATTGCAAATGTTTCGGAGATAATAAAAATGAAATGTTTACCTTTTATTTTAAACTTTAAGCAATTTTTGTTGCTTAATATTATTATTATTGCCATCTGGCTGGCGCCAATACAAGGAATCGCGTAAAAATTAATTTGAAAATGTGGGGTAGCGATTCCCATATAATTAATGGTGTACATTTCGTTTATGGCATTTCCATTCAATCATTGTGTACCTTATTAAACGAGCGTCTATTCACATACTACTGCTCCATTTTCTAACAAAATAAAAATTGCTCGCTGTTTCTGAAAATTGTTTCCGGTTGAGATAGAAACCCATGATTCCCTAAAAATATGCTAAGAGTTTCTACCGGTATGCAAAAACTTATCCAAACTCCTAAATAATTCCCTAAAAGTATGCTAAACATATCCTAACGGTATATCCCTTAATGTATGCTAAGAGTTCCTTAACGGTATGCTAAACTCCTAAATGAATCCCTAAAAGTATGCTAAGAATAACCTAAAAGTATACTTAAACTCTTAAATAATTTCATACAAGTATGCTAAGAATTCCTTAACGTTGTATTAAAAATTCCCCAAACTCCTAAACATAAATAAGAATAACAAGTTTATCGATAGAAACATATTCTGTTATAACAAGCAGGATATCTAACTACAACAGTTAACGTTTACATGGCAGCAGAAGCATTATTAAATGTATCTTCGGATAACCGGGCATCATCAAAGTTAAGACAGCCATAATAGAGCTAAGTTTTCAATTAATTCTCCTCGTCAGATGAATAGTTCTCCTCTTCCTTTGTATTTTCTTCATCAACGTCCACCTCCCTTCTAGTTATTTTAACGGCAGTTTCATGCATTTAGTTTTTACAGATCCACCAAGTGAGTTTTTTTATGCCTCCTTCAAAGTAGAGCTCATAAGAGCACGGTTACTGCTTATCTTCTTCAATTCATTAAAGTGTTAAAAAGAAGCTGCAAGGCATCGTCTTTGTTGCATTTATCTATAAAAATAAGAGTCCAACATCCTAGGCTTGACAAATTTTTCAATATCAGACAAGAAAGCATGGTTTATCTCGTCTTTTATTCTGTTCTGGAGAATATATTTAATTAAATATGAATGTTTGATATCCAGCTTACATCCTTATAGCGTCGAAATTTGTTGTTCTTGTCCTTAATATTTTCAGCTTGTGATTCAACGTTATCATCTTCCTCCATATCTGCGTTTTCTTGTTCAGGCTCTTACTCCAAAATAGTATTGGTATTGAACATGGTGGAGATTATATATAAATATGCATATATGTGTTTACATAATGAGATAAAAAAAGTACTGGTCACTTTAAAATAAAACCACACGTAAAATAAAATAACTTTTATTAAAAATTCCTAGCTTTCGAACTTAAAGTTCATAATCATGGGTACAGAATAAAATAACAGAAAAACACATTTTATATGAGAAAATAAAAATCAAGTGAACACAAATCATAAATGTCAAAGTACAGAAAAAAAGACTTGAGCATGAAATTAAGGAAAAAAGTTATGTAATCGAGCCAATAATTAATTTGCTAGTTGAATTTTCAAGAGAATAAAAGCCTGAATTAAGATTAAGAGTGGTGTTCTTATTAATAATAATAAAAGTAAGTTCTATAATTTTGCGTGTTTTAGAATCATTGCAATGATGTATAATACTCTTCATTCTATTTTCAAAATTTTTTCTTTAATTTAATGCTCATGTCTCTCTTTCTGTATTTTGACATTTATGATTTGTGTTCACTTGATTTTGATTTTCTCATATACACGGTCAACCAAAAGTTCCCGCACCCCTAATAAAAATCAAAATACAAACTATATGTATCGTTTTATTTTAATTTAAATG
>JAYRBW010080650.1:12485-23703 GCA_036023295.1 Invenusta paracnida | reverse complement strand
TAAAATACTTTTCGGCATATTAATACATGTTCCAAATTTGGACAAGATCGGAGTTATATTGCCAAAATTAGAGACATATCAAAATCGATTTTTTTCGTCAATATTCTTCTTCTTCTTCTTCTTCTCCTTCTCCTTCTTCTGCTTCAGCACCAAAAACGTCCTTTTAACTTTATTCGATTTTGATGAAAATTGGTATATAGGGGTATTCTAGGTCAAGGAGTAAAAATCCGTAATCGATTTTTAATTTTGGTTGCTAGGGGAGCCCGTACAGCATAGCAACCACTTTTTTTCAGGCGTTTTATGGGTACAATTCCGATGAAAATTTGTATATATGGGTATTATAAGGTAGGACCATCGTGCATAGAAAGCCAACTATAAGATATTGGGCAGATGGAACCTCGAGGGGTACACCGGGGTTTTATTATCGATTTGTTGTGTTCCAATATCGATTTTTTAGAAAATTGGCTATAATCGCTTTGTGATCACCTTGGTGGTAACGGAGACGATTTTTTGAGGTTCCAAAATCGATAAAAATCGATTTTTCATTAAATTTTTTAAATAGCTTAAAAATCATTTTTGACCATTTATATAACTTGTTTTTGGGCACTTTTAATGTTCCAAATACAACAAGTATAAAAAATCGTTTTTTTTTTCAAAAATGAAACCTTCTCAAAAAGAATTTTTCTTTTTATTAAACCGAATTTTGGACATTTAAAACGAATTTAAAAATTCGTTCAAGTTAAAAAAATGTTTTATTACACTTTTTAATGCAAATAAATAATTTTGTAAATAAAAAAATGAAAGTTATTTTGGATGTGAATTACTAAATGGGGTAAAATCCCATATTTTCTACAGAATCATCGAGTATCGTTTTGTAACCATAAACATTTTGTAACATGCTGTAAACCGTAAAATCGGACCTTTACAATTTATCCTGTGTCAATAGAGCCAATTCAATAAAGTCTTTATTATTCAAAAAGAAGTGAAATCTATTTAAAGCCAAAAAAGGCACCCTGTGTGAATTAGCTCAACCCATAAACGAAATGAAATACTCTTTTAATGTGTTAGCTCTTTAGCAAATAATATTAGACTTGAGCGAACTACGTTTTTATAGCTATAGGTAACTACTAAAAGCAACTTGTTAGATTATTTATAATTATATAATATTTCAATCAATTTATTAAATGGATTTCAATAAGATTTATATATAACTGTAATTTTAAAAATAAACCTCGTATACCATAGGCGTAATAATGGCGTAATAATTATTATTCGAACAATAAAGTTTCTCCGAATTATACAGTGATTTCACTTTATTCATAAGGTTTTTATTAGATTTAGCCATGTATCATCAATTAGTGTAACCTTCAAGATCATATTTTTTAAACATATACGTATATTAATCATAGGTGTAAGAATAATTATTTTTAAACAATAAAAAACGTAGTTAGTTCAAGTCTAATATTATTTGATAAAGAGCTAACACATTAAAAGAGTATTTCATTTCGTTTATGGGTTGAGCTAACACACTTTTTGCCTTTTTTGGCTTTAAATAGATATAATAACATTTACTAAATGTATTATTAACATTAGATTTCATTGAAAAACAAATGTTGGTTTTTAAAGGGAAATCCCTTATTGCTTCACCATTTTATGCATTTCAGCATAAAATACATTGATTATCTGACGCTAAAATTTTACAGTAAGATGTATACAAAATCGATAAGAGTGATTTCTCTATGTTTAATACTCTATGGTTATAATCATGTGCTGTAATCGATAAAATACTTTAAATAAGCTAGATTCTTAAACTCATAGGTAATTCCCACTTTCCCATAATTTATATCATATTACATTGTAAAATAACTAAAGATGTACTTCAAAATAAGATATTCTTAAATGTAGATAAATAGTTATATAACACAAATTATATTATTCACAATTTACTTGAAAATCGTATCAAAAATAAATAAAACCAAGAACTTTAAAATATAGGGTATATCATGCAGAAATGCTTTTTTATTGGAAAAGTGTTATTGTATAGTAACATTTATTACAACGTTATTACACATGTCATACATAAACTATGGATTATCGCATTTGAATTTCCATACTTTTGAATTCTATTTATTTGGATTTCAATTAGACAATTAGCAACGATAGCGTCAACGCTGTCGTTTATGTTTTGATAGGGGCTTTAATTAATTAAATTAATTTAAAGATTCATTGAACAAATATAGGAAACATTTAATTTTTAATCTTACTTGTTTTCTTACACATAAATATAGCAAGACTTTTGGCACTGATACACACATAGTCTAATTAATTTTTATTATTAACAAGTATAATATTGGTATAGATAATTTTTGCAACTTATAATTTTTTTAATTTATTATTATTGACGTAATTACCTAATCATACATATTATGTTGTTAGATATTCTACAATATATTAACAACCCTGTTTTCATTCCTTCATCTATATTAAATACTATAATTGCGCAATTTGATTACATACATATTATAATAATATATATTACCGTAGATATGGCCGAATCTATGGAAATTGATACCCCCTTCTCAAAGTAAGTGTTATTAAATAATATCAATTGTAAATTGTAGTTAATATTTTTGCTTAACCCACAATTATATCACTTTACTATTCAATAGCAGTTTTTTAGAAGATCGTAAGTATATAATTAAATATAATATGTTTGTTTAACTAACTGTGTTAATTTATTTGTAATAATGTTGACTTTTAATAAACATGCTTAATATACTGTTTATATTTTTGTTTCAATTTTGCTTCCTTAAAATATGCCGGTACGTGCTATCATTATTATATATAGGTATTGTAAAACTATAAAATCATCGAATAAAAATATACCATACTGTCTACCCATGTTTAGTATAACTGTAAAAGAAATTGCATATTACATGGATTTTTAAAGTAGTCGTGTTTATTAAATACATTACTTGGAAAATTATGACATCATAATATAACCTATATGCTAAATAAATAATAAGTACCATATTTCTCCCCGTATAAGCCAAGCCCCCCCCCCTTGACTTTGAGCCTCGAAAATGTTTTTTGCATGACCCACGTATAAGCCCTCTCTCCTTTTATTATACATATATATTAGGTACTTTACAACTACGTAATATTTTTAAATTACGCATTCATATATATTATATATCGATTTCAGTGTACCATTCGCATTCATATATATTATATATCGATTTCAATGTACCACTTACCTACATCATATAATATCTAATAATATATCCATTATTAGGTACCGGTTTACCATAAGAACACCATTGCTAAGTTTTTAATTCTAAATTTTTTTTGATTTTTTTCGGACTCTCATATAAGCCTCTCCCCCGCTTGATTTTGAGGGGCAAAAATTAGGTGGGGCTTATACGCGGAGAAATATGGTAAGTCGTTAAGATAATAACATAATCAAAATAATGTAATTAAAAACACAATATTAAAATACAATTAACTATTTTAAACTAAAGCACCACCTTTCGGCATTTTTCATTATTAACTATCCGTATTATAGCTATCAGTTTTGCCCAAGATCTGACAAGAAGATACTAAGACATTCAGGCGTTCAATGTTAATATTTTAAATATGATCTTAATGAAGAATTTTAAACCAAGCCTGTATGTTTGTAAAATATCCGTGTTTCTGTAAACCTCGATTTCGATTGAAAATATTTTTTTTGTTTATACCTAATTTAAAATTTGGATTAAATATTTTTTTCAAATTTCGATATTTTACAGTTTTGGGTATGAATACTTTCGATGCGTTAGATGGTGACATGGTTCAAGAAGGTATGTACTTTGAATATAAAATCTAAATATAATGTAATAAATAATATAATCTAAGTAATCAACAATGTAATTACTCATTAGTACAATGTTATATATATAAATATTTTATTGGGGATACATTTTAACAGAATAATGACATTCCTCTTTACAGTTATTATGCAGCCAGAGACATTACACGACGATGGGAAAGGTATATTTGTAACATTAACAGAATAAACACATACT
This sequence comes from Invenusta paracnida, assembly GCA_036023295.1. NCBI lineage: Eukaryota > Metazoa > Platyhelminthes > Proseriata > Coelogynoporidae > Invenusta > Invenusta paracnida. The sequence goes on along the minus strand of JAYRBW010080650.1, from coordinate 19,639 downwards.
TTTATATCAATATGTACAGTATATAAGCCTAAAAATTAGTAAAAATATTATCAAAAAAATCGGTAAACTACTTAGCTAGGGTAACTATTGTATTATTTCTTACTATATATTCTATTTATTGGTTCTTGTTATGCCAATTTCATCAATTACTGCATTACGTACCTATAATTATATATTTTTCATTTTAGGTAGGATTATCGAGGTATCAACAAATTTATTTGTCCAACAGGGAGGTACTACATGGAAAGTACTTTCTTTCCATGTGGTAGAATCACTACCTGATTCGGTAAGTTGAGGAAATTTTTTTGAAACCGACAGCTGTGTTATACGGGGAATTTTTAGATACTTTGATTTTTATTTATTTTCTGTTACATAGTTAGCTAGATTATACTCTTCATAATATTATCCTAAAAACAGGGGAAATTATTTATTCAATTAATAATGTAAAATTATGTTTCGTAGATTAATCCTGATGACCCAGTTATTATACTGGATAATGACTCCAATGCAAATATTAACAATGAAGTAAGCGACCTTTAAAAAATCTCAATTTTAATATTATATCTATTATTGTACATAAACATTGCTCAGTGATGCTTCACAAACTTTTATTTAATGCTTCAAATTAAAATTTTCTCTCAACAATCCTTCATTTAATTTTAATACATTTTAAGAATGAAATGATCAACAACCAAGATGACATCATGAAGGACAATGATAACAATGAAGCACATAAGGTACAGTATGTATTTCCCATGTAATTTTTGCACTAGTGGCACGTCTTGTTATATAAAATGGAGGATTTTTGCAGAATCAGTTTAGTTGTATAAACTATAGAATTTAATTGTGCAAACAGTATGTCAGTACTTATGTATATATATGTATCAGTCCAAAATATATCTATGTATTATGTTTTGTTTTTAGCGTTTGATAAAAAAATAACATAATTTCTTAATGTAATTTTCTTGTATTTTTTTCAGCGTCAAGGAAAAACCTATCTCTGTCCTTTTCGAACAGGTCACGTTATTTTACAAAGCAGAATTGCTGAGCATATCCAAACATGTCATCCAGACCTACTTCGGACTACACCCCTCCATGATTTAAAATTACAGGTGAAGCGATATACCGAAGCGGAGATATCAGCCGAAAATAACGAGTAAATATTCTATATTATAATTTTAAAGCTATATTTGCACTATTGTGCTAATTAATTATTCACCCAGATTAATTATCCACAAATTATTTATAATAACATTTTATATAAATAAGTCAAGCATAAGTTTGTTTTATTACTGAAAATATGATGTCAATGCGATATTTCTTTTATTCAGCAAGGAACCCTGCCCACAATGTGGATTAATGTTCCGACGGAGAAATATGCTATCGCATTTAATCAACGGACACAAACTTGAAAAAGCAAATGCGAAACAATTGTTGGGAGAAGAAAGGAAGGAAACAGGAATAAAACTGGTAAATGTTAATTTTTTCCCGGAAAAACTGCATCAAATAATTTGAAACTTGTAATCATTTATATTTTGGGGTAACTTCGCCACCTTATTCAATTTCTTATGTAAACAGAAATACTTTCTATACAGTCTAACTTCGCCACTAGTTATTATACAATATACATTTAGTAATGAGTTAGAGAGTAATTTGGAGGATCACAAGATGAGCTGCTTTGTAGACGACCATGGGGGAAGCAAATCTCCTGCTAATTTGCCGCACACCATAAGATGGTGGATAACATAGATAGTCATAGAGAGGGTAGATAACATAGAGACTATATAGAGACCATACTACTTTTCCGAATAATATTTGCTAGGTGGCGAAGTTACCCCGTGGTGGCGAAGTTACACCATTTTACGGTACTATTAGTCTTATTAATAATTATTAAATATTTTAACACGCTATTACTACAGTATTATAAAAGTGCTATAATACTGTATAAAGAAAATAAAACTCTTCAATATATTGGAACCGGAAGTCATGAAATAAAACTTAACTAATTATTTGAGGTTTTCTCTCATATCGTTATAGAAAATAATTTTGTTTTCATTTTGAACAGAAATCTAACATTCTTAGGAAATATAGTATTAACTTATTGCATGTGTAATGATTTTTGCTGTTTAAAAATGTTATACAATGCAGTCAAGAGCATCGATAATGTTTTTAGAAATCAAATTATAGATAGTAGTTATTTTGAATTTGCTTATAAAGAAAGAGGTTAGCTGAAGGTTTTACTTATTTAATTTACTAATTGCTTTCAGATTACAAAGGAGCAAAAAGTGTCGTCTGCAGCCGTTGAGTTGTTGAATTCGTTTGAAGTAAGTTTTGCGTTTTATTATGTTCTTCTATTTAATTAATCAAAATATTGTTTTATCTGTATTACAATAGTTGAAATCAACATTGAATTTGATCTTTAGTTTACTATATTCATCGTTTAATTGTTTTATATTGCTTACTGTTAAAAATACGTCTAAAAAGAAAAAAAAATCATAAAAATAAGAGGGAAAATCACAGAAATTGTTGGCAATGTTATATTTTTACAGAAACAATGAAACCCACAAGCATACATAGTTAGATGCTTTTTATATAACAAATTAATATTAAATATCAAATATAATACAATTAATATATCATTGCCAAAAATTGTGTTCTGAATTGTGTTCTCTTTTGCTGACGAATGTTTAAGTTTAGATGTAACTTTTTAACAGCCAACAAAAAACAAATAAATCTTGGCGCCTTTTTTATTTCAATTTCTTTAATGGGTGTAATACGTATCATCAATTGTTAGTTTGTCTTCGAGGACCTCGTTTCTTAGCTTTCATTTACATTTTTGTTTGTTTTGATAAAGTTTACAGGCGTGTCACCTGGCATAGATTTCATTCTATTTCAATCATTCATGTTATTAACAGAAATGTGCTTAGTATTTGATTTCCCCTCTTTCTTCAGCTTCGTTTTGACTGCTGAAAACTTTCTCCATTTCGTGAACCTTTTACAATATCAATAGTGTCGCAAATTTCATTAAGTACCTTGTTCAAACTATATCGAATTGAGTTCATAGACAGACTAATTAATGTCTTTCCAGTCTCTTTTTCGGCACAAGCATAACATTTTTCGAGGGCTTAATTAATTTTGTTTTTGACATATTTTTTATGATATCTGTGTCTATTTCAATGTCAGATTAAAAAATAAAACAAACACGGGCTTTTTAGTGCACTCATTCGAATATTTGGTATTTTGTGCAAAACTTGATGATTAATTCTTCTAAATAATTGTCAGTCATTGTTGAAAATCGCCTTTTGTTCTTTTTGCATTACATATATTCAACCGTTTTATATTATTCAAATTGTTTAATACAATATTTTAATTTTACTTCATTGATTATTGCAATGTTTAATATATTATTTAGAAATTTTATTGTACTGATTTAAGATAAGCACAATCGTATAATTTTTACGAGAAATTGATTTTATATGAAGTTTTCAAACACGTTATTTAAACTAGCTGTTGAATATATTTATATTTAATACTAGCTGAATCACCCGGGGTTGCCCGGTAATTTATGAAAGCTATACTTCAGCTATGTTATACTTTAGCCTCTTAAAAGGGTTTTTCGCATATTGTAATTGCTACATGCAAAAAATGATGTTTTTATTACTCTTTTGGATTCCCCTTGGCCTGCTGATTCAGAATATATAAGGTCTTAGGGGCTATCTCTTGTGGTTCTCGAGCCTTAGTCTAACAGACAGACAGACAGTCTGAAAGCTCCTTTTATATAGTAGATTGAATTTTATAACGAAGATACTTATATATATTTACCTGTCAATATTTCTAATAGTAATGTTATTTAACTTTTATAAATATATTTACTTAACTGTTATATTACAGAATCATTTAGGGCATTTTGGAGGAGGCAATAATGCCAAGTCCACCTCCAGAAGCCTACGCTTAGGCCTACAACATATCCTTTCAAAACTCTGTCTCGAGGATGGATTGGATCTGATTAACGAGGACAACCGGGACAAGGTAAATAAAGCGCGTATATTGCAAGTACAAAAAATAAACTAAATAATATTAACAATTTATGATCTCGGAAATAAATAAGTACAAATATTGAACAGAATTGATTTATATAAGTTTTTCTAGGACTGAAGTTATAATTATTATTTCGATATTTATAAATTAAAAAGTTATTCTCAATTGGTTTTCTTCAGTTTCAATTTTGAAACCTCATTAAGAAATACTAGAATGAACGACTTAATGTTAGTTAAAAAGCGTGAAAATTATGCAACATAGGTAATATTACTTTTAATAGCATACTTCATTTTTAATTCCATATATTTATTTTCTTTCATTCAATTACAACCAGATTTCACAATTTCTCACCGATGAATCCAGTAGAATCGCCGCAGGCAGCAAGCGGCTTGTTGAGGGATTATCACATTTTGCCAAATACTTGCAGCGATGCCAGAGGGTGCTCATAGAGACACATAGCCTCGAGGGCCATCTGCTGTCTTTTGTGGCCCAAACGGACCAATGGTCCAAAAGTTTCAGCAAAATTAAAAAAATTTCTTCTGCAAAATTAAGGGTAAGTAGTCACTATTTATAATAAGGTAGCAAAAATTGTAAGCCGATTTAAGGCGGAATCAATTTATAATTGCTAGTAGTATATTGTAATAATGATATTTAGCTACACTTAATTTAAGTTTGATTCATTAAATTTATCCTAAAATGAATATAAAAGAAATCGAATCATAAGTGTTTTTTATTTATTTTTTAATCATCGATGTTTATTTACTGTTAAGACATAATTCGAGATAATTTGTCGTTTCTTCACATAATACCAATAGTTTTAATCCCGGGCACTCTGCCCTAAGGAACAGTTACCTATGTATGTTATTCCATAATCGTCCTGTTGCATAAATTTATACCTATATTTTGTATTTACATACATAAATGCATAATTACATGCCTATTAATGTTTTACATACTGTAATGTTTTGTATTTTACATTCATAAATGCATAATTTTACAAATTTACATATAAAAATAATTATATGTGTGTAAATAAGAAATTGAATATTAAACTAGAAGTGTAAATAATTTTACAATTCAACCAAATTTTGATTGGACGAGAGCTTAATTTAAAAGTTAACCCGCAGCTGAAGATTAGCTGCAGGTTGGCTAATTCGCAACTGTGAAACATCTCGATTATGTTTTCACAGCATCCAAGTATATTTACAAAGCTTTATAATTATAAACTCAAAATTCTTTCCACATCACTATTTAAATTATTCCATCTTCAGGATAACCTCGACGCTAATTTAATTAGCAAGAGCGCAGTTGACGCTGTCCAGGCTGTGCTGGACCTACTAAAGAAGGAGGCTGAACTAGCCAAGCCAGGCGATGAGTCCCAAGCCATATATTTGGCTTCCTTTTTTTCGTTTGGGCAAGGTAATGCCAACCGCCCAGACATTATCTCAAATGTTTCCCTTAAAGAGTTTGTAACATGGACAAAAAATCCAACATCCGAAATTTTAGTATGCTTTTATCTCTTATATTATTATTTACTCATTTTTCGATTTATTATTGTATATATATGTATATAAATATTCCTATGAATATTACGGATTTCAGATTTCGGTATTAATTATTTTGACCTAACGATATTTACAAAAATTATAATAGAGATTATTTCATAAAACTTTCTATTTTCTTCTTTAAAGGATTTCTACAACACGTTACTAAATAAACAGTGTAATTATAATTTAAAAAAAACTTATACAAAAAAACTTCTGCTCCCTACATAACAATTGTTCAATAATTAAGAATTGTATGGATTAATGTAGTCATGGAATAAAACAATCAATTATGACACTTATAACTGATAGATATCCCATAAATGTTAACGAAAGTAGATTAATGATTACATCAATATTAGTTAAATTTCTGAAATACACAAAACAATTGTTTCAGTTGATTGTTTCACCTCGGGTTTATTTATAAAGTATTTAATAAACATTTACTACCTCAATATTTTTATTTTGTTACTAAGAAATTTATTCTTATATTAGGTACATATCCATTTTAACATTTAATATTTCAATTGTTTCTGCTTTTTAGGTACATAAGCACAAGACATCTCATACTTACGGTGCTCAGCGCGTAAATGTCGTGGAAATTAAGGAAATACTCCTAGAATTTGGTAACGCTAGGGCTAATGGTTTGGACGAGGGACTATTTCCGTTTAAGTCGTTTGGAGATGTTTGGAAACGAACTAGAGGGAGATTTTCCGATAAATTTCCAGACATCTCCAACGTCACACACACAGCTTATCGGAAATATGTGGAAACATGGGTGAGAAAATTGTAAATGTATGATTTAATCTAGATAGGTACATATATAAAAGACGTGTCTATATTATATATATATATATATATATAACCTAATAAAAACGCTTTTTAGCAATCCAGAAATATATCAATGTAATTAGTATAAACCTATTATACATATCATAAATCTGCAGTTACGTATAAACTATGAGTTATAGTAAATGTTATACCAAGAACATGTATATAATATCAACCATACATAGGTGTATAATTCTCTGCGTGCATATGTATCATACTTCATTGAATTACTAAATAATTTAAATAAAATATAAGAAAATACTATTACATTTTGATAACAACAATAGTCTGCCTATTTATGTATTTTATTGTTAACTTAGATCTATTTATTCCCGTATGGTCATGCCAAGTTTAAATAATCTTTAGGTTAATTATTCCTTTGAATTTTTATTGATATTTCCAGTCGAAAGAGAATCTCACCCCAAAAGAACAAGTTGTGTTGTCAGACCGTATGACACACAGGCCCGGAGTGGCACAACAAAGTTACCAGGCCACAACTGTGGCTATGAGCATGGCTGGTGCAAAAGCCATTAAAAAATTATTTCATGTGAGTACATTGTTTATAAACATGATGATATATTAATTGAACATTATTCCCAATATTTATAGATTCATAATTTTAATACAATCTCTTCCGTTACACATGATATACGCTAATAAATCCAAAAATAATCTTATATGCAAACCTATCAAACCTATACATAACATTACTCAACATTAGATTATTTGACCTCAAATTAC
>JAYRBW010080650.1:0-12385 GCA_036023295.1 Invenusta paracnida | reverse complement strand
CAAATTTTAAATATATCAATTTTATTTTTTCGATTATAAGTGAAACGTTCTTATTGATCATTAGGCTAAAAGTTAAATTATTTTAAACAAACTTATTTGTTAGTTTTTAGACAAGCTTAATTCAAAATACCTTATTTATGTTTTCTGTGCAGGCCAGTGCAAGTGGGGTGTCTGCGTCTAAGGCTCCGGTAAGCAGCTTTACTTACTCAACATTACATTATTTGACCTCAAATTACCAAATTTTAAATATATCAATTTTATTTTTTCGATTATAAGTGAAACGTTCTTATTGATCATTAGGCTAAAAGTTAAAATTATTTTAAACAAACTTATTTGTCAGTTTTTAGATAAGCTTAATTCAAAATACCTTATTTATGTTTTCTATGCAGGCCAGTGCAAGTCAAGCGTCTACGTCTTTGGTAAATATCGAATCAATTTATTCATAACATCTATTCTTTTATTTTTTCAAAACGTGATATATTGGATATTTTTCTAGAACTAATAATGTTTCATGGACTATTTTTAATCAATTAAAATGTAAAACAACGTCTGGAAGAGAAAGAGTTGCGCAATAGATAACATATGATAATAAATAAGTTGTGCTACTTACTAAATATTAAATGAACCCATTATTTTTGACAGAACGTTTGTCTTTAAAAACATATTGTTCTGAGTAATTTTCAAAAACAATCGTTCTCTCTGCATAATAATATTATTAATTTAAAAATAAATATATTGCAGAATTTACATTTTAATATGCACTAAAGGCACCGTATATTTTTATAAATATGTATGTACTTTTTTGATGACATGCTTAATATATGCTATTATTTATTTATAATCAAATTAGTACATCTTTTTTACAGATAGCTGTTACAAGAAGTGGTCGAAACATTCTTCCTGTACATAAATTCTTATAAATTGACCTATTCTAATGTGTGCCCTTTTTGTGTATTTTGTCAAATATGTATATATATAGGTATATTTATATAATTAAATTTGTGCTTAACAATTTTTTAATACTTTCTTTTTTTCTTACAATAGTGGATGCGGGACTATAACTGATAATATTATTAATGTATCGATTTCTTAAAGCAGCTGTTAAAACATGCCGTAGAAAAATAGTTTCATTCACTTATTTTGTATAAACGTAGTATACTACACATAACTATAGTATATAACTACATCATTACTATAGAAACCTAGCCGTCAGTTTTCGTAAAATAATTTTTTTGATAAATTTTTATAAAACCTTGCGTCAGATTTCGTAAAAAAAGTCATAAATATTCCCTAAACTTATCGTCAGATTTCGTAAAAAGAGTCATAATTATTCCCTATATCAACGCGTCAGAATTCGTAACAGACGTCATATTTGGTAAATTATTCTGTCCGTCAGAATTCGTAAAATAAGTCATAAAAATGCTCCGTTGGCGGCAGTGTGCAGCCAATAATTATTTTAACTTCTAGATATTTGGTCTAAACTAAAGTTATGTCTTGGTCACTCCTAATTTATTTTAGAGGTAATTCTGATTTAGAGCAATTTGATTGGCCATCTAAATTGAACGAATAGGAGAAGGGAAATCTATTATTGCTAATTATACACACACATTAGTAACGAGAGAGATAGGTACATATATCTACAGCGAGTGAAAGTTTCAATAGAATAGAGAGAGATAGGTACATATACCTACAGCGAGTGAAAGTTTCAATAAAATATTGATTACCATTGACTGCTACATATTATTACATATACCTACAGCGAATGAAAGTTTCAATTGAATATTGATTATCATTGACTGCTACATATTATTCAGATACGGATTATTTACTGTTTTGTTTCATATGATTATTATTTAGTAACAGATACGGATTATTCAGATACGGATTATTTACTGTTTTGTTTCATATGATTACTATTTAGTAATGCCTCCAAAAAGGAAGTTTTCCTTGGAAGAAGCTTTAGCACTTATTACTACATATTCTGAGATAGACTCAGAATCCTCATCTTCAGAAAGTAGTGGTGATGATGGTGAACATTCAGATGTTGAACAATTTGAAAATCCTGTTACTCAACCACAGCGAGAAAGAATTGTTGCACCTGCTGCTGTACAAGCACCAAAATGAAGACGTGTTGTTCTTGTGGACCAAGCTAATTCAAATGACCGGCAATGGAACACTCTGCCAAATTATGATCTTGTCCGTCCAAAAATAGTTGAATTCCCTCACGCATTTGGACCAAAAATGGCATTTCTTGAGGGTTGTGACGAACCTATTGATTTTTTCTTAAAATTATTTGACAACGAAATTGCAAACCATCTTATTACGGAAATAAACAATTACGCTGCTTTCAAAATACAGATAAACACGCCAATGCGTCGTTACTCATATTTCAAAAACTGGAAAAATATTGATCGACAGGAATTAGACATATTTCTGGCCATATTACTCAACATGGGAATATATCACCGCCCTGGAATAAAGAATTATTGGAAAACAGATAAAGAAAGTATTCAGTCATTCTTTTCAAAAATGATGCCACGCAATCGGTTTGAGGTTCTTTTTCATTCTGTGCTACATGTAAGTACTGTTGGGAACACGAGATCTGGCAAAATCAAGGACTTCTTTTAACTTACAATTTCAAAGTTTCAACAAGTCTTTCTTTTATCCTGGTAGGAATGTAGCTGTTGATGAAAGCGGTGTCCGTTTCAAGGGGAGAAAAAATTCAAACAGTACAACCCCAATAAACCTGCCAAATGGCATTTGAAAATATTCTCTCTCTGCTGCTATCAAACAGGATATCTTTTCAATGCAATTCCATATTTCGGGGCTGCAACGTAATATCCTGATGTGAATGATGATTCATTGGCTATGACGGAGAGTGTCGTTGTTCAATTATGTACACCACTGTTGGATAATCACCATGTATTTGTCGACAGGTACTATACATCAGTCCCACTTGTGCGATACCTACAGCAACAGAAACATATGGACCTGACTGGAACATAGAATGTAAACCGAAAGTACATACCACAGGAGTTGAAACAGGTGAAGTTGGAAAAGTTTGAGTCAAAATTTTACCAAGATCCTGGAGGAAAAATGACAGTGGTTGTATGGAGACAAAAAAGCTAAAAAGCATGTTTCATTGATATCATCAGCTTATCATAATGAAATTACAAAAGTGAAGAGAAAGCGTGAAACCATTCCTATTCCTGAAATGGTTAGCAATTGCAACAGAAATATGGGAGCTGTTGATCAATTTGACCAAATGGCAGGTTACTACAGCCTTGTGAAACGTCGCTCCTACAAATGGTGGAAGAAAATATTCTTATGGATACTTGATGCCTTCTTGGTAAACAGCTACATTCTTTATAATGTACAAAATGGGAACAATACTTCTTTCTTGCAATTCAAACGGAATGTCATTCACAGCTTATCTGCTGCAGGCCATCCAAACATCGAGAACATTCCAGGAATCCCACATCCAGGCCGTCGCTCCGGTGAAGACATGCAATGTAGATTCGAAGTCGGCATGCATCTCGTAGATCAAGCTAACTTCACAAGAGACTGCCGTGTATGTAGCAAAAGGAGTACAGGCGGCCAACATAAAGAGACACGGTTTTACTGCACCAAATGTTCTGATCTACCACACCTACATCCTGCTGGGTGCATTGCCCGATATCACACACTTGTTGATTATAAGTTGTAAAATTCTGACTCAATTTAGTATTCTGCATGTATGTATTCATTTTCCTTCGAAAAGTTCTATTTCAAAAATAAACAAAATGTTGTTGGATTAAAATTTAAAAATTTCATTTGTTGTATAGTCTGGGCACTTATAAAAAAATTGTGGTACGGAAAGGGTTAAGCGGAGTGCAATGTGCTAAACAAAATTATATATCAGCTCCGTTTTAATCTATCTTTATATTTTAGTGAAAAGATGTGCCTATCGAAATGTAGAAAGTCAGTTTTCAATAATGATTGGATTAAAGCTATATCTGCTGAGAAATTGTCAACTTCTTCTGAATCGTCCACAACGTCAGCCTGGTGTTTGGCATGTTGCTTTGATATTTCGGTAGCCAAAGGCGGGATCCTTAAATGTCATCAACTAACAGCGAAACACAAGGTAAATTGATATATAATAAGTTTATTTTTCTGTTTCAAACTCTAATGAAACTTTATTGTTGTAATTTGCCTGTCTTTATTGATTTATTCAGAAAGCATACTTAAAGAGCTAGAAAATAATCAAACACCACTCACTAAATTCTTCAACAAAACAAATCCTCCAGAAGTCGGACACAGTCACAGACAGTCTTCGCATCAAAATCTATTTCATCTGAAAATGACAGTGCTACGCTCCTTAGAGCAATATTTCGGGACACTGAAGTTGCAAAACAGTTTTCCTGTAGACGTACGAAACAAGCCTATTTGCTGAATTATGCAAGAATATACTGTAAGAATACGATTCCAGAAGATAACTTCTACTCCATTGCATTCGATGAGACAGATAGGATGATGATGGCCATTGTGCGATACATTAAAGAAGACAATGTCATCACAGAAATGTTGAACTTCATGTCACTTAACGGTGATTTTACAGCTAAGTCTTGCAAGAATACTGTTGCTGCTTGGCTTGGCTTGAAGGCGGCAACCGCGTCACAGGGGACGAGTCCCCCGGATATACGCACCCACTGCCAGCGTGTCCTGGCAGAACAAATTTAAAATAACAAAAAATCAATTTTTCATTGAAATTGAATCTAGAAATCTTTTAAAATATATAATTATAATAATTATTCTAATGTCCCCAGACTTAATATTTACCCTATAAATAACAAATCAGATTATAATCTGATTTGTTAGCCTCAAAGATTAGTCTATTCTCCTTAGCATTAATTACTAGAGGGCTAGCATATCTCTCAAGCTAATTACTGATGCTCTTATTCTGTCTTTGATTATGCTACCACATCTAATTGTTTTTGTATAACGCTTTTGTGGAGATGCTGTTATGTTTTTTGCTTGATATTTGATAACGTGCTTGGTTAATTATTGAGGGTTCGTACACAATTTTTAAAAGAAATGTAGTCTAAAAACGTGAGAACACTGACATTTTGCTGGTTATGGACATTTTTCTGTTATCTCCATAACTTATGAAAAACATGGCGTATAGTATGCTTGCAGTTAGTATCAATAACATTTTACTAAATATATAACATTTCTTTCAACAAGTAGGGAAAATCATTTGATGATCCAACTTCTATATGCCCTCAACCCATTTGTATTGATGTCATGGTGATTCAAGTTATACATACTAGCCTGGACTTGCTACGTTTATGTTATGCATTTTGAATATATACTCAAATATGTAATATTCAGGATGTGAATGAGTCTTCAGTATTATGTATATGAAATTTACGAAAACAAAGTCTTAATAATAGTAAACTAAATTTTAAACATTGTTACATATATTACATTTTTACAAAAGGAATCCTATATATTTAAATATATTTAAATATAGTTTACATATGTACATAACTGATTAGAAAAAGAAAAAGCATTGAAAAGAAAAAAAGCCAAGAAATGAGCACCTCGAAATCTAAAAATTAAAATTGATATTAGTGATGTGTAATACTTGCACAATACTAGCTAAATTAATGAAGAACGAAGTGTTCGGCTTACACACAATTAAGATCGCTTTACTATTCACTCTTCATTTTTTGGTCTAAAACTAAATGTGAATCACACGTTATTATTGGATTTAATTTACAAAAAGGATATATTTTTTAAAGATTCTCACAGTCGATTACGCAAAAAGATAAAGGACGTGGCAAGAGATCTTAGATGAATTGGCTTCTCTGATCTCGGAATCATCAAAACTTCCTCCCTGAAAGTATCTCTAAAATTTGGGCCAGCAATTTAAAATTACGAACTTTGGTAAGTATAAGTAAACGATAAATTTACATTAAGGATTACTAATAAAACTAAAACCAAATTCTTCCTTTCATTTTCTATCCAGCAAAAGCAGGATCTCAAAATGCTAATAATAGCTTTTAGTTTGTTATTTTCTTGGATCTGTCTATAATTATTTTAAATTCTGTATTTTACTAAGATGTATACAAAGTGCAAGAAACAACTGAGAAAGGTCACTAAAGGCCTGCCGCGAAGTGTCCCGTGTTTTCCAGTGTGCACATCAAAATATTTTCAAAGACACCATTATGGCACCACAACAAAAGTACAATCACAATAAGGGAGTTGGAGGCGACGCTGAGAGGGGTGTATGGAGGTGGAAATGAGGAAGATGGGATGAAGGCAAAGAAGTGTCGGTATTGTGGCAAGTTTGTAATAACAGTTTATGTAAATGGTTTATATATTTTTAAATAATGCTTCTTTAGAATGTTAAAACTACAGTCACATTCTGGCTACTAATACCAATTTTAATACCACCAACTCTAATATTTCCGGAACCACATCCGGGAATGTAAAGAAAAGCCCGCAGCAATTTCCGGCGTGCCCAAGGTGGAACAGAATGAAATTGTGAAGACAGATGAACAAGTAGGTGTCTTTAAAGCAAGCTTTTCCCGATGTAATCACAAAAATTCAAATGATATATACTTCACTTATTGTATATTCTTTCTATGGTTATTCGTATTGCTATTATTTGTTGTTTATGTAAAAGTGTTATTTAACTATATTTAATTAAAGTACATATCTGGAATATATGTAATTTGCTTTATCATACTGTTCTATACATTTTATGATTGAATTTATGGTATGGACATTTTTATGACATTTATTGTTTCTTTGTCGAATTCATTGCTCAATTACTTTATCATGTTTATGGCATATTAAAATTATATGTTAACATGATTGAAAAGATTTCCTTTATTCTTGTTAAAATTTAGTTATAAAAATCGTACCCATTTTAATGATTTTCTTCAAGTATATTTATTTTCTATAGTATTCAATTTAATTATAATTTATTGACTTTTCAATGTCATCTTTTTAGACTGATCTACTGGAAGATGCAAAAAAAGACTGCCTGAGGGATTTTTCTGTTGACAAAACGGAGCCTCAGTGGTCTATCATTTGGCTTTGACAAAGAATGAACTAGATGGTGGGCAGAAATGCACACTTACGTGTCGTACTACTGGGAGAAGAAGCAGGTAAAAAGAAGGTGGTGTTGAACATACTGCCCAGTATGTAAACAACTTGTATTGGCAGCATACTGGGGTAAGAATTTGTTTATTGAATTTATTAGTAGATGTTATTTACTATGCTTGCAACAATGAATTGAGACATAAAAAATTCATAATTTTCAAACATATAATAATAAACATAATTTTCAAACCACCATACACACATTTTAGTTTTACTTTAATTTTACATTTACAAAAAATATGCAGTTTCTTAATCTCTTTTTGTATTCATTGTAACTAATTGGTGTAAGACTATGACACTCCTTTTATTTATGAAATAAAAACATCAATTATGATAGAGATCGATTTCATAAAGAACAGGTACATATTTTCTATATAATAATGAAAATAATTATCTGATATGAATGACTACAGCTATCTGATCAAGAAATGGATAATTATGTTTAATTGAATATATTTTTGTTATTATAGTTATCCCACGTCCTTCAACGCCCGGCCACTCTACATGACCTTCTTGACCCAGCATTGAAAAAGCAGCAATAGTTTTATATATCTTGTTTGAGCTTCTCCTTGCCGCACCTAGTAGGTTCTTTTCGCCGTTAGAGGGTCTTAACTATGCGGGGGCCGACGTTGTGGTCGGACCCCAAGCCCGTGTCCAAAGGGAGAACCAAGCCCGCATGGACGGCCTGGAGGAAAGGTTGGAAGGCCTCGTGGCAGCTATGGAACAAGTGGGTCGACGCCGCGGGGCAACAACAGAAGACAGCGGGATCGCGAAACGCTGTCTCCGGATGACGAAGATGATCAAGACGATCGAGACAATCTTCCCGGCCGACAAAGACGTGTACCCGTACAAATCCAACCGAACCAGGTAGACGTACAACTCATCTATGATGCACTCACGCAACTCTCCGCAGGAGAAGAATCCCTCTTGGGAAAAGCAGGGAAAGCGGAGGCCAAGACACTCCGACTTATCTTCAACTCGGTCATGGAACATGACCGACAAGCGACACATTCATGACAGAGTACGAAACCTCTCGATCGCAGCCAAAAGGGGCTGGATCGAAGCCGCAGCGAACGATATTCGCTACCTCACTCTTAGGTTCGGAGTGCCCCCCACGCAGTTCGTCCACACTGCTCCGGCTAAGGGGGGGAACCAGGGGAGTCGATCTGGACGCCAGCAGCAACAGCAGCGAGGGGGAAATCAGACGGGAAATCAGAAGGCCGCCCAACCAAAGAAGGAGCCCGCCTCAGGCTAGAGACCTGGGAATCATAGACCTGATAACTCCCGAACCTTCGATTCCTGACAACCTCTCGGATCTCTTGAATCGTACTTTCGACAGCTCCCGTCCACCTTCGCCTCACGTGTATCGGGATCTGGATGAGTTATTGGAGGATTTATTCCGGAGGATTACCCTATAGAGGAACTCTTTCCTCTTCTCTCTATTCCCGAATCCTTCGCCGACCTACCTGACCGTATGTGGGGACCAGCTAGATCGTGTGAGATCAACCCTTGGAGTATCCTGGAGAATCAGGGACCAGAGTTTTTCTGCTCAGCGTCAGAGACGCCATCTTCCTCGTCCACAACCACATCAGCCTCAGCAGGTTCGGCAGCCCTTAGAGAAATAAGGGACTTTTTAGCAGAGGAATTTCCTGCTATCATCTACTCTACGGACTCAGAAGAGTTCGAAACTTCGAGCGAAACCTCGGACGTCAGTGCCCCTGTGCCTTCGGGGCCTATCTTTCCTGGTAGAGGAGTGCACAATCCTGTCCCACGTCATGATACAACAGGATGATCTGGGAAGAAGAAAACGGGAGATGGAAATCAAGACCAAGATAATTCTGATGATGATTCAGTGGGTGGTGATTCTCTTTCTTCCAATCTCTTCCATTTTGTGTCCACACATCAGCTCTCTCATGTTGCTGATTTTTCTATTGGTAAGCTTGATCCTTCCTTTCCTGACAAACACGCAGTTAGCCCTCGCATTAGTCGCATTTTTAAAGAGGGAGTTAGGCTGTATCCGAATATTAGGACGGTCAAGGGTAAATACATACCTCCTAATAACAATGTCAAACTCTACACTAAAGCTCTCCTTCGATCGCAAGTGATCCAAACCAAAAGTAGACGTGGTTCCTTTCATTCCTTTCCCTGTATTGTTCCTAAACAGGACTGGAGCCCCCGTTTAGTTATTGACTATTCTCACATGTCGCACCTGTTTCACAAGTCTAAACCGTATCTTCCAGCCTTCCCTACGGTGATAAACAGAATGCCTTTCACCCCGGACCTTGTAGCGGTCCGCATAGATATTTCTAACGCATTTTACTCTATCTCTCTTCATCCAGCGTGTAGATGTGTTACCAAATTTTCAGTCGAAGGACTTTGTTACCAATTTGAGCACCTTCCCATGGGGATTTCCCCAGCGCCTCTTATCATGCACAATGTCATGCTCTCTATTTGTAACACCTTCCGCCATTTTTTCCACATCAGTTGGATACACATCGATGATTTGTTACTTTGTGCCCCACTTGATATCCTCAATACCCACACTCTCCTCACATTTGGCGAATCTGTAAGTGGGTAGTACACTTCGCCAAAAACTTGCATTTGTCTAAGAAGGCAAAACAGAAATGTCAAAGTTTCCTTACCTATTTTTCTATGTGTCTGCGTTTAGGAAACGCCATGTCAGCACTTGACAATCTTTCCACAAAATTCTGGAGCTTTGTTTCCACTCTCAGAGTCATGCACCGTATTCCTTTTTTTAACATTCCAAAATCTCCTAACACTTGGACGATTGATGCCACACCTTCCCAAATTGCCATTGTTAAGCCCTCCGGGCAACCTCTTAGTTGTTCCATTCCAGAAACCTCCCAACAGCAAGCCGAGTTACTCGCAGCGCTCTGGGATGTAGCCCTTGCTGGACCAGGGGACAAGATCCTGTCAGACAACCGTGGTGTAATTGGAAGAATCAAGAGGGCCTCAGGGACCGATGCTCCGCTTCTTAGGATTTGGGCTACGGCGTCGCATCTCAAGGGGATACACTTTGAATGGGTTCCGTCGGAACTTAACATCGCGGATGTCTACTCCCGAATCGAGCCAAACACCTCTTTTGAAAACTTCCGAAGTGACATTATACCATCAAACTTATGCCATGATTTGTAGTCTCTCCTCTCTGATTGGTTGTTTACTTTCGTTCTTGAACTATATATACAGGCTCGTAGGAGTCAGTTTTCAATTCCGCTTTTTATATATCTTGTTTGAGCTCGATTTGTGAGTCTCTTAGCATTCTTGTAATTAGTTTGTAAAACTTTTTTAATAATAAATAAAATAAAATAAATTGTTTGAAATGTTTGTAATGGACGATGTTTCCCTAAATCCAGACACCAGAAAAACTCGGGCAGCGAATTTTTGCAATTGTGTATATCATTTGTTGGGGGCATTTGTGTTAATTTATTAAATGTCAAACTTTATAAATCCTATTCCAAATTTTTCCTAGCTTCCTCCATATATTTTTTTATTTTAAAAATAGTTTATCACTTTCCAAAAATATTAATCATATCTTTTTTTAGTCCCCAATAGTATATTTTTTAATAAGCCAAATTATTTTAAGTTATCTTTACAGAAGTTTTTTTGTATTTATATTTATATTTAAAGATATAACATTCACGGAACATATATATAATTTTTGTATATACAGGTGATGCGATCATCTGGACCAAGCAAATGGTTCCATTAAGCAAAAATGAGCAAGTGTTACTTGAACCAATTGCAAGTGTTTTAGAGAAACTCTTAGTAAATAACTCTGCAGTTGGTAATTTTAGTTGGTCAGGCTTTTGCCCTGAACCAAAAGGGGGCTGGACCTTACATCCTGTCAAACTTCTGGGAGTTTACAATTAGTAGAAACATTTTAGTAACACAGTTGTAATTGTATTTCTATATTTTAACTTTGAAATGTAATATAATATCTAATTTTTTCAGGTAACCATAAGAAAGCTTCAACAGCAGAATTAGAGTACCTGCGTAGTTTGGAAAAAAATTCTGTAAGTTGAATATATATCTGTAATATATGTACATATTTACTCGTTATCATAATTAATGACACTTTTTATAATTACTATAGGTCAATTGTATCTGCCCAACTGTTGAGTTCATCCATGGTAAATTCACGGCAATATCTGCGAGAAAGTGGTCACATCAACTTTCAATTTGCTGAGTGTACCAAGTATTGGATTAGACAAATTGATAGACTTTTCTATACGCTGAATTCAAGGTGCACTGGGAACTTTTAATTTTTAATCCATTTTTACCACAATTAGAAGAGATGTTTAACGAAATGGAAGCTCCCAAGGTGATAAAATTTCTTGCAGCAGAAAATGTGTTGGGCCAATCGTTTTAATTATTGCCTTAAAAATATTATTGATTTGGGTCCACTATACATTATAAAGGGGCAGAAACTCAAGTATTTACCAACCTACGAACTCTCCCAAGACAATGTTGAACTGTTATTCAACTGTGTTTGCAGAGCCTGTGGTTGGAATAATAATCCAACGTCTAAAGAATTTGGATATATATTTAGATGCCTTTTTGGTCCATTTTGCGGAGTGTTACCGAGCTTATCAGAAAATGTTTCTCCACAAGATCTGATGGTTCCATGCTGCTTACAAACTCTAACCAATCACCCACGGAGCCCTATCTATTGGAAGAAATGTCTGAACTCTCTCCGAATCTATTTAATGCAATAGCCTATATTGCTGGTTGGGTAGTTCGGAAACTGCTTGTAAAGCAGCATTAGTTGAAGTAGCCGATACTCGATTTGCAGAAGAATTCCAATTAATTTGCATAGCAAAAAAAGGTGGTTTGATATTTCCATCCAAGTCCGTTAGACTATTATGGGGATAACAGAAAAAGTTCTTCAAACAAAAGAATAAAGAAAATTCACTGCTGTTTAGATTCAAAATACAGTTTTGATGCATCTAGCAAATTCTGGAGGTGTATTTCAGAATTCTGACCATCTTAACAATGAATGATTGCGCATCACTGACAACCACAGAATCTCCTCATCAAGTATGTATAGGGTGTCCTGTAGGGTGTCCTGTATATTATTGCGTTTTTTCTATAATTATTAAACAACATGACTACTGAAAATATTAACTTTGAATTTTAATTTGAAATTGAATTAGAATTTGAATAGGTAACGTGTATAGATTATTTTACAACTCCAAAACAACATGACTACTGA
>JAYRBW010080639.1:0-23705 GCA_036023295.1 Invenusta paracnida | reverse complement strand
CTATCCTATATTACCTACTACATAGTTCGCTTAGCTTTACTAGCTAACGACCTATTGCCATAGGTCTAGATAATTAGCTACAATGCGGTTTGTGTCTGTTAGATAATATATCCGTTAAATTATGCTTTGGTCTCAGACTTTTGGCTGGGACTGTATAACATATTAATATCTATGTTACAGTTATTCTTCTTAATTGTAGTATGTAGCTAATTAATCATTGAAAAAATTTATTATTTTGCAGTAACCAGTTAAAGACAAGTAATTATCATGCTTTTTATTTTACTTTCAAACCAAATCTACTAAAAATCTACTGTACATATATACTGAAGAAAATAGAAACATCATTGGTAAAATGTGTTAATATTTGTGTAATATATATGTGTTTATATATTAACAAATTTGTCTATTTATATGTATTCTGTTTTATCTGTGCAGATAATTCTATTTTTTGCTTTAGAATTTCTGCCTATATATCTTGTATGCTTCTATTACTAGATAAAGGGTAGATATCTGCACCTAACACTTCTGCAGGGTTCCCATGCAGTCTGGAAAAGTCTTGAATTTGACATTATAAATTCAAGACTAACAGAAAGTCTTGAAAAAGTCTTGAAATTGGAAATATAATATTAAAGTCTTGATTTTACAAGATTTATAATTCAAAATTTTTATATATATGTATAATACTTTTAATGTTATAATAGATATTTTAAGTATAGTATAAATTATATTAATCTACATAGCAGAGTATATCTCATTTTACATTTCCCAATTTCTTTCTTAACTAGAATTATATATCCAGATATCCAGATTCAATTTCTAGAAATGTCAAGCGAGTCAGATTGAGATACTGTGAATCCCAAATATCTATTGTGAGATCATGAACTGTTTATTTTATTTGTGAGATCATGAACTGTCTATTTTACTTGTGAAAATTGAAAATTGACTTATAAATTGAGAAAATCGTGATAACTTTTACCCAGATGTGGCCTTTTCCAAATTTCAATGGATGGCCCAAACGTAAATTGGAAGTGCCTCGAACTTTGTCAAAAGGAAATTGAAAAAAATATGTCTCACAAAGTGTTTAATGTCGGGTCATGTGGAATACTTGTTCTATATAATGCTATGAAGTCTGGAGTGAATGCAACAGGTTAGGATTTAGATGGTTTCTTGCGATCAATGTATTGGTTATTCAAGGACAGCCCTTCTCGAAAAGAAGAATTTACACACATAATGGGTACTAACATATTCTCTTTATCATTTTGTGGACATAGGTGCCTAGAAAATGTGGTTTGTCTTGAAAGAGTTGTAATGAAAATTTTCAGATATTAAAAATATGTTGTAACTTCAAGAAGTGTTGAAAAATCTTGAAAATGTCTTAAAACAAGTCTGGAAAAGTCTTGAATTTTAAATGGGAAATGTGTGGGAACCCTGCTTCTGGTGTGAATATATTCAATGTTTACCAAATATACTGCTTTAATACTCTTATGCTTCCTATAAATTACCAACAAATAATAATTTAAAACATTTTATAACCAGTGAGCGATTTCTGATGCTTTTTGTTTCATGCCTAGATAACAAATTTATTTATATTCTATACACTTATATCATTTTGAAGTATTTTATATACATATTACTTTCTAATATGTATTATTCTTTTTCCAGAAATGTCAGTGCCATCCAACATTATTGAACCACCTGATTGTTTAATTGACTATTTCTTCACTTGTGGACTAGATGTCAGCACGGGCCTCGAACCTTTTGACTATAATGGTGATAATCTTAATTTTTGTTTTAATAGGCTTATATACAGTTCATTATTTTTTGCATGGTTTATATTTATTAGACTGAAGGTTTAAGTCTAACTATACTCGTACATGTTTAAAATGTGTATAAGTAAGAAAACACTTGTATTATAGTTAATAACGACAGTTTTTATTCATTAGGTGATGAAGATTCTATATCGCGAGCCAATTGTATTTGCTTGTCTCCACTTGAACGGGCTTACACTTGCCAAGTTCTGCAACACTTTCCAGAAAAGTCTCCCGCTTATGTCTTTGAAGATAAAGCAATTTCAACGGTAAGCTAGTTTCGTACGGTATCTTACGAATTTTAATGATTTCGGTCAATTTTTATAATGTCAGAAAATTGTGTATTGAATAGATATAATTATTTATTGTAATCGTTTTATATTTGTATATGTATACAAATTTTGCAATCATATGTTTAAATTGTTTTATGACATTTTATATTTTATCTTATGGCAAGAAAAATTGACAGCGGCAATTATTATTATGTATGTGTAGGTTATAACTTTTCATTCATTATATGATTTCCTAAACATTTATATAATGAATATATGTTATAAAAGTTATTTATTTCTAGTTCCTTTAAAACCTTACACAAATAGTCTTTATAATCCCGGAATGTGAACCGTTCATGAGAAACGAATAAAAATACGGCCAATTTTTTGTGTCACCCTGTTTGGTATTCCCCCGATTAAGTTAGGTAAGTCTTTTCTTTCCAGTAGAATAATATCGATTGGAATTGAATACTGAACAACATAATGAGATTTCGTTTGCACTGATGTTGTAAATTCAAGCAAACACTCGCTAACTGTTGTCGAACTTGTCCTCGAGCTTTTAACAAGCAGAACTAGACATATAGAAAATACAGAATAAATGAAATGTGGAAAATTTCATTTTGTATCCCTTCTCTCGGATGTATTATTTGTCAAATCATATTTTTAATCGATTTTCTATCACACAATATTTCGTATATGAAAATGTATTTCGTACTTTCTGAATTCATTTCATAATCGAATATTCAGCAGAAAATGAAATAAAGATAGCGTTATGTATATCTAATTTGAACTGAACAGTAGCTATGCTATGGAAATACTTGTTACCTGAAACAGCTATAATGCAAACATACTGATCCAAAATTGCTTCTAACTATATACACAAATGAAAAAACTAATCTTTTCCGTATATAGTATATATATACATATGTATTTGTTATCATTGTACATATTTAAATAAGATACATTTTTCGATGCAATAAATAATTATTTTGATTATAATTCTATTTGTTTAACTATTAGAACAAAATAAAATAATGCACTAAATTTGGGTGCAATTAAAATTAAGAGAAATTAAAAAACTATTTTATTGTTACGATATTTATTTTAGAAATATTTTAGGACGCTAATTTCTGTATTTTTAATTGGGATTTTTATTACAAATAATTAATATAATTTAATGAATGTTTAAAACACTGATATATTTAATTTTTTTAAATTCCAGTTTCTGTCTTTCTCTAAGATTATAATATCATTTAGTGCTAATTATATAAATTGTTAATTAGTGATTCTTTAAAAAATTCTGATATGCTTTGGGAAACTGAAACTGAAGTATGTCTTAATTATTCTATTATCTTTCTTTAGATAAATTCAAATACATACTTTTTGTATTATTTAGATTTAATTTCTGGAATAGTATTATTCCTTTAATAAAATACTGATATTTTAGGCAATTTAATTGTTGTCACAACCTTTGTGTAGATATATATATTCCTCGTTTTATAGTAATTTCTCACCGCTTGATACATATATATTATGTATTACTCTATATTTTACGATATATGTATATATGTATTGAATGCTGATGTAACATTATTATTGTGATTGGGAGGTTTAGAGAGTTATATTAGATTTGATTTGATTTTTGTCTTAGAATGGATGATAAATATGCATAATTTAACACATTTACTCAAACATAGATTTTTATTGTTTTTTATACTTCTCTTGCAGACTAATATGTTTGCCTTAGTTACTTGAGTAAATGGAGCGTTATTGTTTGTTCAAAATGTAACATAGCATAGAAGAGAGATTATTATCTGAGAAAATTTCTTTATTTCAATTTAATTACTTTTTTATTGTATGATACTTAAAATATAATATTCTATTTTATAAAACGATATAATTGTAACGATGTATAGATTTCAAATGTTACATTATCTGTTTTTTTTATTCTCAATTTCTGCAGCATTTTGTTACATTACTTTTCGTTGAAGCTGGTAGCTTGAAACAATATTTACATTGTTAGTTTAATGCTGGGTATATTTTAATTTGCATAACATAAAACAAAGTGGGATGGCGTATTCTGAGACTAACTTTCGTTTATTTACCTCAGACACAATAGACTGTGTATACCTATGGACGAACATTATTTTCTATGCTGTTTAATCCTCTATTAAGAAGTTACTTAAAATTTATCGTTAAATATACTAGATTATCAACATTAGCTAGCATTCAATCGATAAATAGCTTGCATTGTTATAAGTCACTGTTTTTGTATCTTATTCTAACTTATTAACTGAGTGATGTATTTAGAAGTTTACTATTTGTACAATTTTGTATTATATGTAAATTGGACAACCCTCTATTATTTGATATGATGAAATTATTCTTTTGATTTGGTTATCATCTTAATATTATTTTTCATTTAAGTATATACATGACATTAGTATATTTTGATTATTTAACAACCAATTGAACTCTGGAAGTTTTTTCTGAAATGATACATCTTTAGATTGTAATGGAAATAGTATATATGCAAATGTTCCAATTATATATATATTTAATTTATTATTACAGATGCAGAATTATACTATAAACTATTATATTTTATTTCGCTTAATTTATGTATTTTATTGCCTTTTTATATAAACCAATGATAAGACATTTTATATCACGCTTATTTGGTTTGTTTGAATATGACTGGAATTGACCTGAATTTTTATAAAGATATATAATTGTTTCCTTTGAAAGAAGGATAATGCGGTGATGTGTTATAGTTATGTTACCATTTGTAATTTAAGAGCCAGTTCGACAAATTATGCTACATACAGTTAATTTAATTGTGTCGAGCTAACTACACTTATAAGTAACATTATATATAGTACCATGAATTGTTACAAGTGCATAACTGACGATACATATGCAAATATTAACACGACCTTACATTATTCCGTTTTTTATGTTTGGGGATACAAATTAATAAATTAATGTATCAAAATCTTATATATATACATATAATGTAGTACTATATCTTATTCTTATCGCAGATAATTCACCTACTTTTTTTAATTTAGACTATTTTTGTTTATTGAACAAATAATAAGACATACATGTTTGTTTTTAAAGTTAGTTTATGTATCACTTTAGACTTTTTGTTTATTGAACAAATAATAAGACATATACGTTTACAAAGTTGTTTATGTATCAGACATTAAAAGTAGTATTTTTACTACTTGGCATTTTATTTTTAAACATATTTATATCTAGTTTTGTCCATTCATTTTATATCTGATCATTCATAGTTTATGTAAGATACGAATATCTTATTCATTATATTATTCATCTTAACTTTTCACGTTGTGTACGCTAGATAAATAATTGTATGTGCTATGTTCCTAATATACTAATTTTGGCTAATTGAATTATACAATTGAATATATATACATATATACAGATGAAAATCTAATATAAACATCCTATATTAATGTTAAAATTTATGCATATATAGTTTGATAATTAGCATACTCAGATATTAAATCTAATATTAACCTATTAAGAAGGATTAAAAAGAAGTCTCCTGCAAATCGGAAGGAGACCTCAGCAATATAATATTAGGTTCGTAGTATATACCAACTTCTGAAGCTTGTACACAATTTTTAAGTTAACTGATCTTTCTTAGCTGAGTAAATTAATTTACAGCGTACATCGCCATATTGTTTAATTACGTAAATTTTATATTTTTAATTCCGTTGTAGTTTGTCTCAGCAGGAGTAGTATTTTTTATAATTTCGAATAATTTGGTAAAGGAAATGTTCGAGAATGAAAATATTTTCCAGATGCCAATTAAGTACCTATACGTTTTAATCCAAAATTTAGCCATACTATTTAACTATTCAAATTATCATAAATGAACTATATTAGTGAATATCTTGTGGTCAACCAGGAAGGATTACCGAGCTAATATGTACGAGATAGATTTAATAATGAAATATTTCCGAATATAGGTAAAACAATATTTAATAATGCATTCATAAATTTAAAAAATATATCATGACACGCTTTTTCTACCTTTATCTAGGTATATAAGTAGTATAATGAGAAAAGGGCATCTCATTTAATGACTGGTGCAATTTTGTTTTCTAATCAAAGAGATTTCCGTGTCATACTTATGTTTCATTTTTTTAGAATCTGTCTCTTGCTGTAAATAATTTCTATTAATCTGTTATTTATTTACGATTCTCTCAGTGCATTTTAAGGTGGTGTTTATCGATGTAAAAATGGAATGCAATCGGTTTTAATAATCCGCTTTTTTTGTTCTTAAATTCCTGCTAACGATGTTAACAGAAAAAATTATCAGTTATTTCTGTGAATTATAAAAGCTTCTAAGTTATATTACGAAACTTTTATAACATGATATATTCGTTAGATAATCTAAATCTAAGAATACATTTGAATATTTCGTACTTGAATTCTAATATTTAAATAATGTTAACATTTTTTGTACATCACGCAATTTTAAAGTTTATAATCGTTGCTACCTAACAAATTTAGGTTATCAAACTTATTAACAAAATGTCTTGAATTTGGGAGCCACATGACAACTTTTTCGAATTTATTAACTACTTTCAGCCAGTTATAGCCAAGAAAGCAAAATTAATTTGTTAGTGATAGTCATGTAACATTGATTATAAAAGAAATTATTCATTAGGTGCAGTTTTAAATATTTTCATGGTACATATAAGATAAAAATGACCTCAATATTATTTAATAATATTTTTAATTAGGGGACGTTTTGTTGCATAACTTATTATGGCTCCAAGTTTTGTTTAATTTATAGATTAAAAAATGTTTCTTTAGCCGCATAAAACAGTATCGAATGTAAATTAATACATACTGTATAATAACAAGTTTTGCTACTAGTACCTTTTAAAAGTTGCTGTAACCCCCTCTCTTGTATGTGATCCATGGCGCATTAACGTGCAGTTTTTCTCAAAGTTTTGTGTAATTTCTATAAATTTTTTTTGCCACGATTAAAGCTACCGTAGAGGTGGCTTTAGAGGAGTAATCTCGAAAGAGAGCTTTATAATATGTCTATGTTCAGCAGGTATTTCTCTTTTTATGAAATTCTCCTCATTCCCTGACATCACGTCCCTCCAGATGTGCATGCCGCATGGACTTCACCTCTGCAGCCAACGGACCTACTCCCCCGAGCCAGTAAACCACAGTTTCGTGGTGACCCGGGAAGATGGTACCCGGTTCTACGGGGTGGCACTACTCTTTTCGGAGCGGATGGATCATCCAGAGGTACGGGGGGCGATGACCGCGCTACACCAGATGTACACTGTTGAAGTGACTACGGGGGTGTGCCCACATCAGTTGGAGGGCCAATCGCTGCCTGTGCAGGCTGCCGACGTTTTCGCTGGGGAGACTGACGTGCTCTTTGCCTGCAAGGTGACATCTCATTTAAGTCATATGGATATCATTGAATTCTTTTTATTTAGTCTCATTGTCATAATATTTCATAATATACATTATATATTCGAATTAAATGTATATTATGCGAATTAAAAAATATATTAAAAATATATGCAACTGTGTTTTTATTTTTATTGACTTTTATGCATCGCGTTGTAAATTTTGGTCCATGGATAATGTTCGTATTTCTATCAATTTTACATACATAATAATGTTGGAGTAGCAATGAAACAGAATTGAAATATATTTTTAATAAATATCAATATACTTGAATTTGTATCGTAATATAAAATAAATTTATTATTATAAGCTGTAGTTGCACTATTATTTCTTTCATTTATGCTTTTAAATGTTTTACACCGTGATAAACTATTTCAGAAATATTCATTTTAAAAACATGTTATTTCTTAAGCTTTTTGTGTAGCAAAATTGTAATATGTCGACAATCGTATACAATATCCGTTAATAGTTTATACCTATAAATCATTTCTCTCTAATATAAACTTTTTGTAATTTACCTCATATACTACATTTATTCTCTTATGTATTGATCTGCTTTTAAATAAATACTTTATTTTTGTTTTGTTTTGTTTTGTTGAACTAATACTAAAAGTATAAATGGTATTATAAGGTTTTTACTATGAATTGGCTTCTAAGTTGCATAAAACATCGGTGAATATTACCAAAGAACTTTATTGGAAAAATTGAGAATAGATTTTAAATACATAAAAAACGTAATTTTTCAATGAAAAGGTTCATTGGAATTATTTAGAATTATTCAATCAATTTCGGGTTTGAATGTGAATATTTGAATTCGAATATGAATATTTTCGAACATAAATATCTTGATTATGTTTAACATAAGCTGTCAAAGTATTCTCTTGTGCGCTAATTCTAGGCGATCGGTGTGCTGACCAGACATCCCTTCTTGGTAGGTCTAAGCAGTTGGCTCTATGATGTCTGGACCAGTCTGGGTGATAAGAGGCCAGCGCCACTCAGTATCGAAAGCTTCGTCTACAATCTCCTGTACGAAGTGGCACTTCCTCCTCCCGGACGAACGATTCTTTTCAGGGGACCTTTTCGTGATCACTTTGCTCGACATCCAGGTCAGCTGAATTCTCTTCTATATCACCATGCCAGTCTGAACTTTTATTGGAGTATTTCTTTTCAAAGCGTATTTTAGAAGGAGTCAATTTTATTCAGAAAACTTCAACTCTATTCAATATTCTACATAGATCCATATTTTTACTCAAATTATGTTTCAAATCTATTTTAGAAAATGGTAAAAAAAAAATCAGAAATATAGCTTTGAATAGAATATATGTGTTTTAAACGTAGATATTTGTTTTACTATATTATATATATTTGTATCTATTGGTTAATTTCTTTGGTTTTAAACATTGATATAGATTAACTGTAATAACTCCTAGATTGGCAAACTATTGGAAAATGTATTAGCAGCGACGACTTTTTGCGATAGCTGAATTCTATTTTTACACCCTATCGATTGCTTATTTTATATGACGGAAAGTGTTAAAAGAAAACTGCTTAATATCACTATATTTATTATTGCACTTAATTAAAATAATTATGAGTAAATGTAGCATTAAATAGTCAAGATATGTGTGCAGAACAAAATATAATATATTTTAAGACATTATGGGCAATGCTCAGTTGATGTATAGTATGTATGTTCTTGAAGTATTTGATATCTCTATTTGTCCATTGAATATAATGCGTAAATAATTTATTTTTCCCTATAACATATTTATCAATTAAAGGAAGTGCTTGTATTATTTGTATATAGGGAGCAATGTTAGTGAAAAATCTGAAACGGAATATGCGAAAAAATAAGTTTTGTTTTATTCAACATTTCGATTTACGATTGAATAAAAGATATCACATATGTTATTTTTAGCCTTTATTATGATTTATACAAATTTTATATCATATATATATGATCTTTGGATTTAATAGTTAAGGTCTATCTATAAGTACAATATTATATATTATATAATTAAACGTAAATAAAAGTCGTTTCGTAAAAAAATCGCTATTAAATTTAAATGACTTATATTGTATCATTAATAACGTAAATAGTTATATAATTATCAAAAATTAATAAATTAAAACTATTAAGTAAGAATACTTCTATTATCCATTATTATAATGCGTTATCAATGTCAAAAGTCTAAAACATGAAAATAGAAATTAATAGAAATAATATAATCATTAATTCGATGAAACATTTTGTGTCTATTTAGAGTGATATCTTACTTTATAAGCTAAATTATAATTTAGATTTACATATAATTTAGATTGTGCGGAGATTTAATCATGCACAAATTGAAAATTAAATACATATAACTTGTCGTTATATTCGCAATTTTTTTCACTAATTAAAAGCTATAATCCAAAATTCAGTATACTCATAAACATGCAATATGATAAAACTACGTAAACCAGGCTAAATTATAATTTTCGTATATTGATTACAAGATGAAAATATAAAACAATGGTGACTCAATTTAACGAAAGTTCGAAGTAATACCTACATAAATGTATGTCTTAAAGTTATAATATACATGTAAAAAGCTTATAAGTTGATTATAAATTATACAGATGATTATAAGCAACTTAGGTAACGGTAATCTTAGTATATCTGTAAAATTAATTTAAAAATTAGAAATGAAGATGTTTAATTGGAATAATGTTGCGCTACTAATAAAAATCATCCTGAATTTTGTTTTATTAACATCCAATAACACAAAAAGAGAATCATTTTATTATAAATACAAAACAAACACGTGAAATCATCAAATTATTTCTTCAATTCCGGATGTTTTTTTTTTTAATTTCTCAAATTATAACATTTATACTTTGATGACATTCCTTGCTTCCACCTTTGACAACTAAAAAATACGAAAATTATATATTTAATAAAAAGTAGTATGATAATTCATCCACTTGATTATTCAGTATAGATTAATGAATAATTCACGTAGTATTAACCGCAATTTCAGGAGAGCTCAACAAGTGGAGTGGTGATGTTGGTAGGGCCCCAAAATCATAAAAGTATCTGTCCCCACCTAACGACTGAACTGGTGGTTGCCTCTTGTCAGATGGTACCCACACGCCTCAGTGTTTACTTGGTTATATTATAATTAATTAACTAAATTAATATAGTAGTTTCTACTACTCGCAGATATTCACATTAGTAAATAATAAACTTACTCGTTAGACAAGTTGCTTTTTAATTTATAATCAAGAAAGGTCAGTCAATCCGAATTAAAATACGTTTCCCAATTATATTGAGAGGCAGGCTTCTATCATTTCATATCAGTTACAACAGTTAATTGTCAATTATGCCAAATGCTGGATATTGTTTGCAAATATCAAGACATTAATTTTAGTATACTTTATTCCACATTCACATTTTTTTCAAAATATTAACTGTATTGTTCTGATTTACAGATACTTATTCTGTTTTGTTTTCTTACAAATTTCGTTTTGTTTTAAATACAGAATTATATGATAATTTTCTTATATTTTTGTCATTCATTTACCTCGACTGTTTATGATAGAACTTTTTGTATTGTTCCATATTTTGTACACCTTTCCAGCTAATACTCGCCGATTAACAGTTTCTTCAGTAAAAAAAGGTAACGCCCCTGTCTGTAACGCTATCATTCTCCTTATTCTCCCATTTTCTCGTCCCTACACAAACCCTATACAAATTGTGTAGCAATTATGATTTATACCATAGCTTTTCTCAATTGAGTCTCATTGCTTCGATATAATTCAAATGGGTGTTAAGCTTTGGTATATACTCCCAAATTTGATACGTATTTGTGTGACGGTAACCATTAATAAAGTGTGACGGTATTAAGGCAATTTTATTTTATCTAAATTCTTTACATTTTTAATTTTGCACTTTATTTTTACTTATAGTTAATTTTTATTGATTATTAATTAATAATCTGGTTTCATTGTTATTACGATCAGTATTATTATTTTATTACGCAATAATAGTTAAAACAGTAAATTCAATGAAATTCTGGGTGAAATTTAAACAAATCAGTTGTTTTAGATAGGATTGTGTATTGCAGTTTTAGATATTGATTTTCTTTGTTTAAAGTTAATCAATACTTCTCTACTCTAAATCTGGTTATCATAATCACATTGTACGTAATAGTTCAGCGTGTCGCTTATTATGACAACAATCTTTATTAACTGGTGCCTGCCTGTCATGTATAAGAGTGCATAAGTAGTTTTAGAGATTATTTTATTACTTGCAATTGACTAGTTAATTTGATTTAACTAGTAATTCATGAATGAATCTAACTTGTTTGCAACTAGCAATAGTCGAGAACTTATTTTTTAGTATTTCATCGCAATTCGTTTACAACGAAAATTATATATATTGATCCATGATTTATTAAATACCCAGCAGATATATTTAAACATGCACTAACACTAGCTTTTCCTTTTGTAGGGAATGGATGCAGTTATTTACCTGTTATAATAACATAGAATATATTTTATATATTATTTTTTCACTATTAATTAGATAATATTTTGTTAGACTTATTACATAAATAAGTTGTCAAACTTGTCTAAATTGTTTACACAAACTGCTTAAATAATGTTTATATTGCTTAAATAAATTGTTGTTATAAAGATTATAGTAAATACATTAAAAAATGCGTTGTGGTATTTAAAAAAAATCAAATTCTATCGGAACTATTTTAGTTAACTTTTATTCTATATATTAAAAAAAAACATGAAAACATTTTATGTTTAATTAGTATATTAATATGTGCATACATATAATTTTAAGTGAAGTTTATTTTTATTGTCTAGATTTAGTTGTATACATGGTAAAGTATGTCATAAAAAATCCGCTGTACAAAGTTTATAGTTTTTTAGAGCAGTATTAATACCACATACATGCACTTCAATTTTATCAACAGTTATCTTTCGATTTTCTACAATTATATATAATTCTTTTAATCTATTCCATATAAATTTGTCTTGCTAGTTTTTCAATACGTTTTACTAATCCTCTATAATAAAAGATATCGTTATTAATTCGGCAATTCGTTGCCAGAAGTTAACAAAATGTTGGTATTGATCATTTTTTATAGTGTTGTCCCGCCCCAACATGCCGTTTCCATTTGATAGGCTTGCCAGAACTGCCACTTTTCGAGTACCCTTTGCGCGGTCTTCTTGAAGTTCTGGGTATGGAGAACATGATCAAAGTGTACACTTGTGTTCTACTTGAGTATCGTGTGGTTTTTCTTTCTCAAGGTATAAGGGGGTGACTTTCTTACTCGTATTCTGTCATTTCGAGTATTAACTAATTGAAACTTATTTAAGAATACACAATTGATTTTATTTTTAAAAATATGTACTTAACAGTAATTATACACAAACATTTGAATAAAAGTTTTAATTATTATTTTTTGATTTAATACGTTTACGTTAAAATATTTCTCTAGTATAATTAAGGCACTAGAAATGTTCATTGTATTTATGTTACTTTTATGATAGCTCGTTCTGTTTAGAAGGATGGAGGTTGTTTATTTGTTTTACTAATTTTAATAACTTTCTAGAGCGTAATATCGAGTTTAAGTTTTAATAATTTTATTAAAATAATCTAACACTTTTTTTAGAAATAAAACTAAGATGAAAGGATACATTTTTATTAGATGCGGAAATTTGTTTATATTTATACCAAAATATAAAACGGTATAATGTATGATCAATTTGCTGCCTTTCGAATTTTATAAATCGAAAAGAAATTAAGCGGTTTCAATGAGGGAAAATGAATGGAGTTTAGGTTTATTATTTTTATTGTTAGGTTTAATATTAGATATTTTTATGCTAGATAAATGTAAAACCCATATTTAACTAACTGCTAGAAGACATAAAAGTAGAAAATTCGAAGTCATTGAAATGAAAGCTTAGTATAGTGATCAGTTATTTTAAGCTCTAACTGTACTTAATCATTAGGTTTACTGCAATTATGAATGGGAAAATAAACCTATTTCATTTATTTTGAACTTAATTAAGAAATAAACATGCATAATTCAAAATAAATAAAATAGCGCATTTCAATGAGTAACATTAGTATAGGGTGACATCTACTCCCAACCCTCTCTGTGTGTTTGTAGACTACCGACTATTGATGCTAGTAGCTGAGGGTCTTCGCTGCCTCCTATTCCCATTCTTCTGGCCCCACGTCTACGTACCTATTCTTCCGTCCTCTGCACGTCATTTCCTCGATGCCCCTCTCCCTTTCATCATGGGACTCAGACTGGCTGACACTACTTCCACTGTCGACCAGATTCAGCTGGCTAGTGAGGTGAGTCATGCTGCCCTAAATATCGGACATAATAAATAAATATGTCCAATTAAATAAGATGCCTATTTAATTGGTTATAAGCTTTAGTTTCGTTTAGAAGAGGGAAATTGCCTACGTTCCGTTGGTATATATTATGAAATAAGCTATGAAAATAACTATTTAAAAAATGGTGTAGGGTTTATTTTATTGGTTTTATATTGTATAAATCGACTTTATGACAAATTATGTCATTTAAGGATATTATTTTAATTAAATTTTTAAATTATTTTCCATAGTATTATGATATACTTTTAGCACACTATACAGTTCTATGGAAATGTGACGAATCATCTTTGAGTAACTAGGGGTCAACTCGCTGAGTGAAACAATAATTATATGTTAAGCATACTAGTTATCAATAATTGATAGTGTATTTGAAAACCAAAAATCCCGGCTTAAAATATGTTAAATCTTTTTTAAATGTTATAATACATAGTTACTTATAATTCATTAATATTACAGTCTTCCTGGTTAATAATAAAATATATATTTTTTTATTACTTGTAAGCTTTATAATTCTAAATTAATTTAATCGGGGGAGGGGGTGTGCAATATTACATTACTAATTTTACCGTATTTAAATAAACTTGTACACTTTTTTTATTAGTAAATAACAATTTAAAAAAATATTAACCTGTTAGTTAAGGTAAAATTTGTGCTGTGATATTGTGTTTATGGTATATGCAATGAATACTGAAGTTTATGATTAAGCCGAAATTAATTATTCGGCTTAATAATTTTATACTATATAAAATTCAAGAATATTAGGGTTTAGTATCAATGAACATTTATGTCTGCATGAATTTCATGCAATTTTCTTGGTTAATCTCTCTTTATTATAAATTTCAGTTATAGCGTTTAAAATTTTTATTTTTTATAAATTTAAAAAGAACTAACTACACTCATGAACTTTACATAGCAACACTACTTTCACCCCCCTCAGGCAAATGTTTGTTATGTAAACATCGACAATCAATCGATATGTGCCCCCGAGGAAATTCCCGTATTTCCCAATGCACTAGAGCTGCGCAAGGAGATAACCCAGCTACTCGTCCATTATGGCGACGCTACTACACGAGCCCGTCCACAACCCCGGCCAGGTGGTAGGCAAGGTAGGAGGATGAGCGGCGCCACACCGCCTGTGAGTCCCAATCAGAGAGAGGCTAGTGACGGTAACTTCCCTCTCATGGACGGTGGTGGTTCTTCGTCCAATTCCACCCTAAGACTTCCTTCTAATCAATATCGATCACAAGAAGGTGCCAATGTGAAGGAGAAGTCATCAGACCATGGGAAATCACATAATTCTGGCGATGCCAAATCTATTAAGGTTGAAAAAGTAAATATTCAAATGTGTCAATTTATTTAAAATATAATATTCTATTGTAATGAAATACACATTACTACAAGAAATATTTATAACCTCTAGCGCCTTTTGCATGCTCCATAGTTTGACATATTGACAGTTAGCATTTTTTGTAATATCAGTCTGACAATATGCTGCGACTTATTCTAAAACTAATATAATATGAATGTCATAGTCTCATTAGCAGCTTTGCATTCGTCTTGCGAGATAGAGAGAGATATCGAAACTAGTCATATACTAATATATACACTCGGCAGATGCCTGATACCTTGACGACTAGTAAAAAAGAATAGCGATTTGTTTATAGATTTGATAACATGTTGGTAGTATAAGTAGGGTGTCTACTGAATCTGAAAAACCTGGACATAATCTGGAATTCAAAAGATGCTCCTAGAAATCCTAGAAAACCTAGAATTAACCTGAAATTTATATTTTTATAACACTTTTAATTCTTTAATTTAAGTGATTATTATTGTTTGCTAAGCACAACTAATATGGCTGTATAGAGATAGACTCCTCTGGCATGCTCAGCTGTCATTAGGTAGTGAAATTTAATTACAATTTCTAATGGAAAGTACGGTCAGGTCTTAAAACTATACATAAAAACAGCAAACATAATGTGTTTAACTTTATAAATTATACAACTTTAAATGCCTATTCCATGCTTTTAAATGTTACATTTTATAGAACTCTTTATGCTCTTTTTAATGATTTAAAATGTATGCTATTATATATCTAAATAATGTAATTAATATAATTAATTTCAATTTTAAAAAAGTGTATAAAGTTTCTTTTCGATCATTTCCGCAACCTTTTTTTAAATAACACATTTTCAAACAGATTCTACCATAAGACAACATCTTTAAAGTATGTAAAAAGTATATAAAAATGTAGTACACATATGAGTAAATAAAATCTGATATGAAGAGCTCTATTTTTATGTTTATAATTTTTTTAATAAAATGTTTTAAATCATCTAAATACTAAAACAAATTCAGCTTCATATTCTACAAGATGTAAAACATTTTGTCTAGAAACGAATATCTATTCAGGTTTTTATTGAAAGAAGTGTACTGCAGTCAAAATTATTTATATTGTGTTTTAACTTCTTTGTGTGAAGCAATCGTTTCATAGTATAACAACATATACTACATTTCAGTATCTTTGTAATATCAGTCAATTAAACGCAATATGTCAGACGAGCAACTTAACCTTTACCACTAGTAAAAAGTTAAATACAAAAGCAATGTCTATGTGCTAAAATCAATTCAATGGTGGAGTTCCCGAAGTCCCTCTAACACCATGTAGCTCATACAATTTGTCAAATCAGCCTCAAACCGTCGGCGAATGGCACTGAGCTAGAAGCAAGAAGAGGATACTGCTGTTGCAGACACACAGAAGCGGAAGAGGGAGCTTGACGAGCAACTTATTGCTATTGAAAAAGAAAATACAAAGGTGGCAGGGAAAACTTCGGAACTCAATGATCAAGCTGAAGCCATTAATTAAGAGGCTTAAATCCAGTATTTGACTTCTCACTGTAAAAAGAGACTGAACTGAACTATTGTACTTCATTATTATCTAGTTTGTATATTCATACATAATGTATCTATAAGGTATCTTATTATTAGAAATTTAATAAATATATAATGTATATATCAAATGAGTAATATTTATCATTATGTACAAAAATATTTTTTGTGTTATCTAAATGAACTATATGTATTATTATTGTGTGTTTAATTTTAATTAAATAGCTGTTTTTTTTTCATCCATAATAGATATGTTAAACTATATGCTTTTGTATTTTGATTCATGGTAATGTTAAGTATTAATAATAGATATGTTAAACTAACAATTACCTACTCTTTTGTATTGAAATTTTTGTAAGATAAAATTTTTTAAATCATGATGGCCATTAAGGCCAATTTTTATGAGACCTAACTTATTAACACACCGAAATTTACTCATAATAGGTGAAAATCAGATTTAATTACAGTACAACAATCACCAATTGCATATTTAATATTTTTTCCGAGCCTTGAATGTATTACCAGATAAAAGCCAAGCTAATTATAATTAGTTTGGCTTTTAGGACGAAACTAGTTAAATACATTTAACGATTATCATAATTATGACAAAATGTTTAAATGTATTCAACTAGTTTCGTCCTATACGGACATCATCAGATATGATAATATTTATTTCATTAATACCAAAATAAAGTAATATTTTAGTAATATTTTCAGCAAGCGTGGTGTCAAGAGGGTTCCCCATAGCAACCGAATCTATCTGTTTATTAGAATAATTATCAAATAAAAACTCGACATGCGGGACTAATAGGAGAAATTTATTAAGTTAACGGAATATAGCGGAGACGAAGAATTATAAATGTAGTCTTAATAATTCTTACACAATTTTGTGGCCAGTCTTATTTTCACAACTCTAAGAGTTCACAATCTCTCTCTCTCTCTCTCTCTCTCTCTCTCTCTCTCTCCCACTCTCTCTCTCTCTCTCTCCGCTTAATTATGTTGTGCTTGTTCTGTATTAGCTTATATTAATATTTATTTGATTTTGTATATAATTAGTACTCAGTTTTTATAATCTTTATAAACTTTATTTTTGTATTAATGTAATAAATATTATCATTCATAATTTTGTCCGTTTAGGACAAAACTAGTTGAATATATTTAATTAACATAATTTTGTTAATTTTTATCTGTTTTTACAAAGATTATTCCACTGTACACATTTAAATTTATTACTTTTTAAATAAAGTACAAATAATACAATTCAAAGTTGGGAATTGGTAATATGATACAGTATACAGATTCAAATAGAGTAGAATAATATCGTGTCTACTAATTATTTTATTATTATTTATGTCTATAATTGTCTATGGAATTGAAATAATACTTCTTATAAATGTATGTCAATGTGTCAGTTTAAAACATATACAAAAATAACTTAAAACTAAATCGACCACCGTAGGGCAATGGATTGATTCTATTTATTGATTTTTTCTCTAACCATTCGATAACAGTCGAATCAGTCGGCCCCATCTAGCAATACAGTATCAGCACCCTTACAGCAGCAAAAGTTCGCGGTACCACCTCCGCCCACGCAATCCTGTTGTCAGCCAATCAGAAGAGGCCTTCAAGACCGACGGACCAGTGAGGTGGAAGCGGGCAGGAGACGAGCACGCGATGCTCGAATGTCCATTGAGGACATATCTCTCTCGGTAGAGGCAAGGCTCAATCTTCAGAATCTCGCTGATACTGCTACCTTGAAAAAATTCTCTGCTGATTTGACTGCTCAGGTGAAGTAACACATTATAATACACATTAATGTGATTATCCTGTCTTTATACTATATAAAATAAAAGTTTTATGTAACTTTTAATTTTTCAAGCTTCTTAATTTTCTTATTGTATGAACTGGTTTTTTTAAATAAAACTAGTTAACTAGCATTTTTTCATTAAACTAGAATTTATTTAAAACATTAGCATGATATAAAATCTCTATAATGTACAAAGAGTAAACTATAACAATCTCAATATAAGAAATGTGATTTAGGCTCATAAAAATATTTTATATTTATGAGAAATCGTGTTTTCTTTCCATTGGTGTAATTTAGTTATACACTCCTTTACAATTTCACTTCTTTTATACATAATACTGTAGAATCATCAGTCATTCCTGTTTGTGAGATTTTTAAATACTTAACTGGAAGTATTTCTAATGTATATCGTTTTTGATTACCTAATACTCTTGTATTGCTCGCTATTTTTAATGTTTATTCTTGATTTTTCAGCTATAACTAAATCGAAGTATTTATATATTTAAGTATAATAAATATAGTATATATAGTGTCATACATATATTAAATATGAATCCCAATTAATACATTTGAGACATTATTCTGTTACGATAATATATTATAGAAAAAATACTTACTATTTTGTAAAGAGATATTTTAACTGCTCATAATTTATATAATAAGTACATGAATAACATGATTTGTGTTACTGTAAGTCTGCATTAGAACTTATAGACTAAATACCCTTTTTACGAATGAGTTATAATTACATGCAAACTATTGTTTCATAACACATTTTTTAAGGAAGGTGAAATGTATACTGCACAAATTTGCAGTGATGAAAAATTCATTAAAAATAGTTTAAATCATTTGTTAATTTCAAATTTAAAACATTAAAAATAATCTGTAGTTTAGTTTTACCTATTTAGAAACATAAATACTGTGTACATTTATTTATGTATATTTTAATTTATATTAACAAATTTGAAATGGCACTAAGTAGTAAAAATACCTTCATCTATACTTTTTCTTTAATTTGCTATGTTAGATTCCTGATATCAACGAAAATGATAAGGTTGGTAAAATTATTAATACAACTTTGCTTTTATTCACCAACTGCGATTAGTTATTTTTACTACTTTATTAACATAATAATAACAGTTTTGCTATTTTCTTGTGCATTCATTTTACATGAAGTAGTTTTGTTTGCTTCCCGCTCACTAAATTTATTATATTCACATGTAATATTTATATTTAGTATAATTTAAAATTATTTCCTGAACAAAATCTTTGTGGATTTCTAAAATCCTAATGCATACATTAAAACAATTTTTTGTTTTTGTTTTCATAGTGTGTATAATGTAGAAGGACTCGTGTTTGATGGTATTTCTTTGACTTTATCGTTTCATTACACTTAATTATTCATTTGCTTTATACAAAGTTTCTCATATTAGTTCGACCACCGACGAAAAATAAAAAGTATTATATTATTTTTTAAACATAGTGGGACTAAAAATAATAATTAAATAATATCAATTGACACCTGGCGAAGTTTTTAGCCTTATTTTTTATTACTATATTTAAGCTTTCTAAGACATCCATCATTTCTTTAATTTGTTATTTATTCCTTCTGTTATTAATTGTATCTTTATTTAACTATTATACTGTATGCACAGTAATATTGAACACAGTTTTTTTAATTTATTATATATGTATGTCACCGATTACTATACCACTACATTAAATTTTATTAAGCATTTATTAACATCTTATCATACATTAATCAACTAGAATTTGTTATGTAAAAAAATTCCTTACCTCAGTACACTTTTTTTATATTTCTACTTTAGAACATTAGTTAGAATTTCAGTTTTATATTAAGAGTCTAAATATATATCAGTTAATACTGAGTCCTGCCACTCCCCTCGTACTACAGAACATCCAAAACTATATGGACATGCTCCAGTTTAACCACGCCTTGCGCGAGGTTTTTCTCAACCACTTTCTCCACATCTTCTTCGATTACGAAACCTTCCTCATCCTGCGGACCGGCTCTGCAGCCGACACCAATACTACCACAACCTCGGGCACAGCTGAAGATGCCTTTCTCGCCTCGGCCTTTGACAAGTCTGCCTTTCTCAGTGACCAGCCCGAGACACATCTACCCTTTCTTTCCGCCTTTCTGGAGAGCCAGATGTTCGCCAGTTTTCTCGATCTCAAGATCCTGGCAGCATGGCAAGATCCCCATCCAGCGTTGATAGTGTTTGAGCAGAGGATTCGCGCCAAGAGGCAGCTGACGGATCGAGAGATCGAGACTGTGGGAGGGGCTAGTCAGTTCAGACCGGTTAAGTCTTATCAGATGTGGACACCGGAGTCTGGACAAGGCTTTGGTGAGAACGCAGGTCAATGATGTTCATGATGTCATAGTCTCTTCTATTAATATTAAAACTCATTCTTTGCTAGCAATAACACAACAAATGTTTGAAATCTCTCGGGGTAGAAAAGAAGAAGAAGAAGACAAATGTTTGTTATGAAAATT
This sequence comes from Invenusta paracnida, assembly GCA_036023295.1. Lineage (NCBI taxonomy): Eukaryota > Metazoa > Platyhelminthes > Proseriata > Coelogynoporidae > Invenusta > Invenusta paracnida. The sequence continues at coordinate 2,530 of JAYRBW010080639.1, read as the reverse complement.
TAAAGGATTTAATATTTTATTTATATAAATAATGCTTTAATAAATTAGCATACTATTCTTGTGGCTTAATACAATAATATCTAAAGAGTATCATTATCAGATGGACAATATTTGTTATCTAATTAAGATTTGTTCTGTTTGCAAAAATTATCTCAATACCATAAATGATATATTTTACTTGTTTTGCAATAATTAATTAACTTATCTTTTGGAAATTCTCTGATTGTCACACATTAATGCATTTATAAGACCTACCTTTCAAATATTACATAAAATCATCGTCCTACTTGTAATGTGTATCAAAAAGTGTTCTGGCTCATTAAATATATTATTTAATATTTAAAATAAATGTTAAGGCATAGATATTTTGGGATTTTACGTAACTCAAATAAAAAACCTGATGGGTTCTTAAAATATGTTTTGAGAGATAGACCATATTAGGACCCCATACAAAATTTGATTCATTTTATTTATTCGTTAGCAGTAATCTCACTAAACAGTTTTTATAAATTTAATCTAATATATATTTTTTAATAGATTTATTCAAAATAACATTTTATTTTTTAATATATTTTATTCATAGATAAATATTAATTTAAAAATAAAAGAACACTTCAATTATTTGCGTGTTTACTTGTTTACTTGTAACATTACTTACTGTTTAAATTTTTGATCTGTTATATTTACTAATCAAAGCACTACTTTTTAACTTATTTTCAGAGCAAGAACTGAGTAATTTAATACAACTTAATGAAATGTGCACTGCTCGCATGCCCCATTCATTGGAGGAAGAGAGTGTCATATCGATTGAATCATTACCATCCGACCAGGAACCTAGTCTCCGTACGATATTTCCAAAATTAAGCCCAACATATCTAAGGACAAAACCTGCTTTTGAAGCTTCGTCGTTCCCTTATTTGAAGGAATACAGCAAATCTTGCCTTTCGAATTGCTCAATTGATGATAGAGAGGTAGGTTTACATTGTTAAAGTAGATACGATATTATTGTTTATTTTATATATTAACTATAATTGTATTATAATTGTTATAAAATATAGAATACTATAATATATTATTAAATATTGTAATTAAAACACACTTCAGTTAGAAAATACACTGCAAAGAATTTGATCGTATACAATAAGCGAATATGCATTTGATATATTGTCAACTTGTACTGAGTACAAAGTGTTCTTAATCCTAGACTAGCAATTCAAGTTGTCTTATTTTTATTTTAAATTCCTTTTTATTTTCTATTTATACTGTCGATAAGTGGTCGTTACATACAAAGTGTGACACCTTCTTTCTTGGTATCATCATAATAAATTTATCAATATATGTTTTTAAATATTTCGGTTGTCTATGAATATAGTATATATATATATGATATGCGATTGGTTATTAATATTAGCTATTATAAAAGATTTAATTAGGAATTTTTATTTTGCTATACGTATTACTAACCTGCAGCGCATTATATATATGTATTTGTAATATTATGATTTATTACCTATTTCAAAAGTAAAATATTGGAACAAAATTCTTATTATTTAAGTTTTTCATATCTACTACTTACTAAATTGTCAATAGTAATAATATTATCAAGGATTTTTATTTATTAAATATATTTAGAACCTTAAAGTTCTATTTATATTGAATTTTGAATTGTTTTATAATGAAATTTACGATATAACGAGTAAAAGTATATATTTAAAAATAAACTTAAATTTATATGAATAAGTTATGTCGTAAATAATTATAAAAAACTACGTCGCGAGCAGGATTCGAACCTGCGCGGGGAAACCCCATTGGATTTCGAGTCCAACGCCTTAACCACTCGGCCATCGCGACTTAGGTTGACATCATTTAGAAAAAGCTTTTATTATTCAATTCTTTTGCAATGATAATTTTAGCACCGTATTGTTGAGAAGCATGCTAAACTATGGATTGTGAGTATATTTGTCTATATTGTAAAATTTACTACTGCTCTTTATTTACTACGTTGTATTTGTGATGTAAAAAATGCTTGCTATAAATTTATAGATCCACTCAGCTCACTCATTGTACTTTTAATAAGTATGACTATGTGCACAGGGTGGTATTACTCATGGACCTATCCATTAACTACTCTAAATTAATAATAATTATTTCTATTGTTTCATCTATTTTCATTATTGCTTGAAGCGGATGCTACTATGTTGCTACTTTTAAGTTTTTTAAAACAACATTTAAAAGATCTGAAATATAAATAAATAAGGTAACATGATAATTCCAAAATTACTTGAGAAAAGTCAATAAAAGAAAGTAAAACCACAATGAATGAAAGTTATTTTATTGTCAACGTTTCGAAAAGCTCTCTGTAAAGCTATATCTTCATTTTTTCATCCTAAGGAAAATATTCCTCTCCCCGTTTCCAAATTAATTATTCCTTTTGTCTCTTGCCTTGATTCTCATAGTAATCATCATCTTTTTAAATCTGCTAACAGTTCTTTGATTTTCAATTATCCCAATAAAATAAAATCTAGTTTAG
>JAYRBW010080628.1:0-23706 GCA_036023295.1 Invenusta paracnida | reverse complement strand
ATTATACAAACTATTATTAATATTTCTTTTAGTATCATCTTCTAATTACAATAGTAACCAAATAAAACCGATTTTATGCTTTTTGAATTTTTTTTAAACCTGTGCAATTTAATTAATTTTTAGTTTTTTGAAATTAACGATTTTTTTAATACCTAAAAAATTAAATCAACGATTATTATCTTCTAGTATCAACTTCAAGCTACTATAGTGACCAAATAAAACCGATTTTATACCTGTTCGATTTAAAAAAAATTTCGCTAATCATACATCTTGTTGATTTTTTGAAATTAGAGATTTTCTTAAAATATTTCGAAAACTAAACCGACGATTTTTTTTTAAATTATACCATTAAACTTAGAATTCAATTCTGTGTATATTAAAACTTACTTCATGTCTGTTCAATTTATTTCGGCTAAAAATTAGTTCAGCCCCATCGTGAGAATTGACCACTGGCAAAACTTTCACAAACGTTTATTAAACTTTACTTTACCAAAAGATATTTAACTCAACATCTTACTCAACCCAATAATTTAATCAATACTCGTAATTAAATAATTCATCTCCTAATCAATGACGCATCGTTAAATTAACACACATTAATAAAGGTATAATTGTCATTGCATATCTGTGGGAACAATATTATAATATACATATGTATATTGTATAACTGCTAAATAAGTGTATTGATAGCATTGGTTGCATACGTAGACGGATTAGGTATGTTCCTTATATGTCGGTTGCAGATTTTTAATTTTGCGATAGTCGAGATGTTATTTGCAATTGATCAACTCAGTCGACTGCATACTTTGTGCTATTATAGTCAGTAATTCATCTGGCTTTGCATAGTTATCGACATCGATGTTGTTAGTTTCATGCAGTGTCGAAAGCATGAGGTTACAATTCCTACGGCGAGCCATAAAGAAGATAATTGCAGTCCAGGGCCGTTTCACTAACAATTTTAGTGAACCTCTGCTAAAGTTATTTATCTCTAATTTTAGAAGGATGATAGAAAGTGCTTTCAAAAATGTATATTTGGGTTTCACTAAACACTTTCTAACAGTCTTCTATCTGTTCCTTTGTTTTCGCGGCGAGGCTTTTCCAAGAATGATGGACGTGTGACCTCCGCCTATGTTTTCTATCCTAATTTGAAACTATACTAGGCAATAAAATAGGTGGACTTTATATTATAAGGGAAGAACGTGTTACATATACAGTTTTTAATACACTTTTTAATTAATAACAATAACATAGTAACTACCTTATTTTTCGTAAATAGTACAACATTTCTCAATTATTATTTATTGGTACATGTTCTAAAAATATGCTTATATTTATGAATATTATGTATCATATATATTATTACATGTATACTTTCATAATGAATAGTACATCTATGCAGTTAATTATAAAATATATGTTAAATATACAGATATAACATAATTTAGAATGTATCATTATTATACGTGCAAATTTCAACTTTATGAAACTTATATTTCCATTTAAAAAATGTTTTTTATTTACTGTTAATTACAATTTTTATTTAATAATTTTATATAAAATACTTGTTTAAGAAAATGGAGATTATTTTGTAAACATAATATCAATAAAAATATACATAGTAGGTATGTATCCTTAGCAGAGGCAATTCCTTCTTTTAGTTTAACTGAGAGTTATCAAAGTGCAGCTATATTTTCGGATGGTAGTGAAACAGAAAACTTCTAAAGCCATCTTCCTTCTATTTATGTTACTTCTATAAGAAGAAGCAACAAGAACGCTAGAAGCGTTATTCTAGCACTAGAAGAACGTTAGTGAAACGCCCCATTATAGCCAGGGCGCTACACGACAGCGTTTGTGGACAATAAAAGAATTTCGGTTTGTTCATGGCTATAGTACCCAAAAATGGTGAGGCCATTTTGCTTCAATTCTTGAGCAAAAGAGACGCTTGTGAAGAAACGATCCATTGTGACGTTTTTATTGGATCCAAAGAAAGGTTCACACAGTAGCGTCAAAACATTAAAACCTTGTGGCGGCTCTCGAGTTTTTAGATACGCTTCCCAATTTAAAAAGATCCCGTTTCATTGTCGGCAAGTGTCCAAATTTTGATGCCTTGATATCTGGAGTAATATTGTAAAATATAGTAAAATATTCAATAACAAATAATAATGGAAATTATTGGAATAGAACGTAATTTATTACGTATTATCCAAAAGTCAAGTCGTTTAGTAAAGATAATTAATGCATTAGAGTAAACGATATACATCACAAAATTTGTATTTTTCAAATATACGTTTCTCTTTATTCTCTCTACAGAAGAATTATTTTCCAATTCAGAAAATGGCCAATTAAAGATACATTCTCGTCTTAAAATAAAATAATTCAAATAATGCAAATTTTTATGGTAAACATTAAACTAATATTAGTTTATATATATAAGCTTATTTTAAAGATTGAAACAAAATGTTTACGATTTTTCTTATAATTTTTAAGTTTAGCTTAAATATATAAAATTTCATAATCTGTATGTGTTTATGATGTATTAAACATCTAATTTACACAATCCAATACATTGCATCTTTGTTCGCAAACTATAAATAAATTAATACAGATGGAGCTAGACTACAATACAATTCCTCATTTCACGAATGCAATAAACTGTATGCTGGTTGGCGTGTTGAGGATTTATACCTATAATTCATGATATACCTACATAGATACTAATAACGAAAAGAGTTATAAAAACTCTTGGATAGCTAGACGGGTTTGCAATTTAGTTAGCTATATCCAGAGACTTTAAATGGATTATTCTTAATAAATAATAAATAAATAATTTTCACTATTTACTAGTTGTGTTGTTCTACTTACTAATTCCAATATGAAAAGTGCTCTTTCTCAAATCTTTTATTGTGTGGATAACTTTTATAATGAGCCAAATTATTACACCATTGTTCGCAGATAATAAATAATGTAAGCTATTTTTACAATATAAATCCTCATTACAGCTATTATTAAAAAGTGTAACAAAATATACATACAACAAGAGTCATGAGGAATAAATGTAAGTATTTATAGTAGATAGCTAAAACAATGGTTAGCACAAGCATAACTAGTCGTATAACAATCTTTTGAATTAGAGGGGAGAAAAATACTTTTTATTCAAATCACAATAAATCATAATTCTGATGAACTTCATGTTTTAGGAACTTCAATAAGAAGGTAAACTTTAAATAATATATTTTACTTGCACATTATACAATAAACCCTAGACTCAATTTATGCACCGATAAAAAGGAATAAATGGAATCCGAATGTGCTAATTATGGAGTTATAAAATAATATGTTCCAAAATAAATATAGTTTATAATTTATAGATATTGTACCATAAAATTTGTTTAGCAAACTAAAAATGTTTCAACAATTTAAAAAATGAAAAAGATCAACTATTTAAGTAAAAAATATGTTAAATGTATGACGTAAGTATACAAGGAATATTGTCGTTAGGACTTATCAGTAATTCATAAATAAACGTTTATGATAAAACAATGTTTTAATAAAATCAAAGTCATAGATAGAATTTAATTCACTTATCAATTGAATTAATTATTAATAACAATTTATAAATAATTAATTAACTTTAGTAATTATTCATTTATTATTATAACTTATTAATAGAATTAACTTACCAAGGGTCAAGGAAAGACTTAAACAGTGTCTATTTTTATGAATAAAATTAATTTTTACAAAACATTACTTTCCAATGTAACTTTTAAAGTATCATTTAAAAATCTATGAAACTTTTTATATACTTACTTATGAGGCTTGTTTGTCATATAAATTCTTAAGGGCCGGGTACCGTCGTTTTGCAGGAAACAAGTTGTTCGTCTACACAGATGAATGGCGATGGTGCAATGTCTGCGGTTACGAAGAAAAGCCTCCCACAAATCGTTAATTGGCGCCAGCTTATCTTCTAGTCAACGTCGCAAGATCATCAAAGTGAAAAAACATCTGTTGTTTTGAAACGTGACATTGACAAAGTTACGATAGCCTACGATTGGCCATAGCGAATATCACAAAAGTTACTAAGTTGCTACTTTCCACCTCGCAAAACTCCAAGGAGCACCTAAGTTAATTCCTAAGAAAGCACGGCATTCTACATAACACAAAGGAATCTATCGCTTACTGCACCACCCCCTCCCCCCCCCCCAGCTGAATAATTTTCGATGATCTGTCTTTCAACTTTAGCAGAAAGATATGGATATAACTATCAATAAAGTCGGTAAAAAGAATTAAAAGAATCAGTAATTGATTCAGGTCAAACTTTTGGATCCAGACCTTCTCGCTCGTGAGCTTCGTTTTCCCTTCTGCGTCTACCACGCTGCGTATTGTTTTGCGATTGCAACTCAGTTTCTTGATTCCAAGAAATATAAGGAATATTGAGTGATACATTTTTGCGCGCGTCCACGTCTTCTGAATCAGATGAAAAGTCTTCATATTCAGAAATGTTATCATTGCTTTCTTCATCTGAAAAATCCCTATAAATTTCCGAACTAATTTGATCTTCTTCAAAATTATAATTTCTTAAACGAATTGCCATGATAAAATTAAAAAGCAACCACTATAGTAATAAAATGATTTGGAATACACAGAATAATAGAATATATTTTATCTTTCTTTTAGCGCTACTTCTCTTATTGTAAACAAATTTTCCTACTTGTGTATTATTATGTGTAAAGTCAAATAAAACAATCCACGCGATTATTTCGTAATTCTGATTTTACCAGAGCTACTGTGGTCTGTGAATGTTTGTTTAAGTTTGTAAGGTAGGGACGTCAATACCGATTAATCTTGCAGCTTCCTAGATTTTGATAGTAAATTATTTTACAATAACATAATGTTTAGTAAAATTTATAATAATTCTGATTTTAATTTATTCCTTTTACATATTTTTTTCAAAATAATTTTTATTCGTAAGTCAAAAGAAAAATGCATAAATATTAAAACTATTTAAAACTCCCACAATGGTTTATCAGATGAGTAAGCGTTGTTCTGTTAAACAGTCTATATAGAGTGCATGTTTAAAGTATGTGCTCTTAAATAGGGCTAAAGCATATTGGGCTTTAATTCATGAAGCCGCGCGCACGCGCTAGATGTATATTTTACTTAAGTCTCGAGGCAAAAAACAATTGCAACGAATATGTTACCTAATATTTTGATAATGAAGAGTATACTAAAAGTAGTTTAAGCAATTTGCATTAGTTTTAAGCAATTTTACATCAGAGAACAGCAATTGTCCCCAAATGCCTTCTTTTATATCGAATTAAGGCAAATTTGTAAAATAAAGTCAAAATTAAGACAACAACGCTCGAGATATTGATAATTGAATTGTTAAATAACTGGCAGCATTAGTTATAGCGGTAATTATATGACTGGTTAATTTAAGGGTCACTCAGTTTGCCATGATTATGTACACTTTTTGATGAATCATTTTTATTAATAACTAGAGGACAAGAAGCGTAAGGTCGATTGCAACGTAACTGAAATCTTGAATGACAAAATATAAAACATATGGGACTGACCTCTATCAATTATACAGAAGGTACAAAACAAGAAATCGATTTAAAATGATGAGCTAAAACAGAATTGACAATGTCATGTTATCGTATATAGATCATCAATGTTGAAAGCAAACTAATCTTTGTCTATAAATATTTAGCTAAAAGCATGTAACCCTTTTGTTTCTTATATAATATGTAAATTGACTTTTTAATGTTTTAGAGGTCACTAAGAAAATTATACAGTGAAGAATATCCCTCATTGTTATGCTGTATTTGTAAATAAAGAGATTTGCGTGGATTTTGCAAATTATATATATTTATGAAAAGTTTATGTAATAATATTATACATAAAAAATAAAAACAAAATCAAACTATATATAATAATAAAATAAATATGGTCAGAGTACAATATTGTCTACGTGCATTTATTTTATTTTTTTATTAATTGAAATTATTTTTATAAAGACACTTAATTTTAAAATGACACGAACGCTGGTTAGTAACTGAGCAGCTAATTTTTAGACTTAGTAATTATTTATACTATTGATTTAACCGTGTCGTCAAAAATATATATTTATATTTTTAATATATAAGCCCAGGAAATAGTGTAATAAAAACTCTAATAAAATTATCAAGTGCAAAATTTTAAATTAATCAAAGGTTTTCAAATTTTTAGAGAAACTAAACTTTAATTATATACATATGGACATGATATATATACTTTTGACTTAGTACTTAGTCTATATACTTCTTGTAAGTTTTTTTACATTGATATTAATAACTGGGCACATGTCTGGCCTATTATGAAAAGCTGAGTGTGTATTTCCAACTTGCATTTTTATACGGCGTATTACAAGGGAAAATATATTAAAAAATAATTTGTAATTATTTCATATTACGAAATATTTGAAAGAATATAATTATTTGATGGATAAATTCAAATAAACATTAAAAGCGAAACTACAATTTTGAAAACTGAAATACTTATGCAAGATATTTATATATAAATGTGTTAACTTATATCATCAACAAAATTAATTATCAATAAATATTTATAATATCATTTTTCAATAAAGGGATATTTATGAAGATTAAAAATAAAGACACGTGTATAGATCCATCTTGTTAGGTAGGTAGGTGGATTAAGATTATCTAGCTTATTGAAAGTGGGGAATTGTTTTTATTAAGGCTATATTTTTTATATTAATAACTTTGAACAAGCATACATATATACTAGCTTGATTAATTTCAGTATCTGTTCACATTATAAGTTTTCTTTAGATGCGTGTATTTCTATATATACACATATATATACATGTATAGATAGGAATCTTGTACACACGTCCATGAAATGTCTGATTTATTACTCACCGCACGTATGTATTTAGCGAGAAGACAATTTAATTCTCTAAAGCTTTTATCCATATAATTATCATTGTTTTTGCCTTGTCATTTTGTATCTATCTATTCTGTTTAGTTTTTAGAAAACACGTTTTCAGTTCCTACAGCTTGGACAATTTATTTCATCTTTAAATTGATTCCATGCGAAATAAATTGTAGTATCTTCCTACGTTAAGTTAGTTATATCAAAAGAGCTAAAACTATCACTTCTTTCTTCCACAAAGTCGAAAGGCAAAGTCGATCAGTATTTTTCTTGAAACCAAAATTATAGGGAAAAATTCAATGTGTCTCAAACATATTTCTTTTTTGGTACCACATCAGCCGAAGTTTCAACTTTACCTAATATAATAGTTATAGAATATCATATTTAATAGAGATATAAAATACATGCAAAATACAGATCCGTCGAGTGCTTACGCATAATTCAGTTATATACCTGTCCACAGGGGAGGAAAAGAGAAAAAAGAGTGGGAAGGTTGGGAAGAAAGGAGGATAAAGAAGGGAGAGGGGTGGGGGAACTAAAAAAGAGAGGAAAATAGGGAAAGAGAGAAAGAGTTTCAAAAATTAAGTATCTCAAGTAAAAGAGGGAAGAGGTTCAAATTTGAATTTCACTTCTTCTCAAAACACACTGCTGAGCAGATCTGGTTATATTATTAACAATTATATTCTTTTTCTTCAGCAAGTAACACTTGTACTGCATATACCGCATTAATAATGTCTTTAATAAATATTTTGAATTTTAAAAGTGAAGTAATGAGAAATTATTGCAGTTTTCTGGACTTATTCTGATTCATCTTGTGAAACGAGGGAACATATATCTACAATGATATTTTTCTCAACCCTGATATATATTTTACCGTGATTAGAGAATGACTAAAAAAATTCTCTAACTTTTGTGATTTTTTCAAATGGGATTACATAACAACACAAATCATAAACCAAAATTATAATCACTATAAACTATTAAAAGATCTAAATTATATTTGAAATTTTGCCTAATAATATATAATATGAAAATATGTTCATAACTTTATTTACATTTGCAGCCATTTATTAGTATTCTTTGCCTAATGATGAATGCATAATATAGTCTAAAATATTTGCAACATATAGTCTTGATTTGTATTTTAGTCTATATATTGAGATGATTCTGTCCAGAAAATTTTAATGAGATATGCAGTTTGTTGACTTTCAATAATTTAATCAAATAAATGTTATTTTGTTAAATATAATAAAAAAGCGTATTTTGAATTAATAATAACTATTTTTTAAATGCAATTAATTCAACCAGTCGATACAATTGTATCATGTGTCCATTTCATAATATGTTAGCTAGATAGAATTTTTAAAACACAATTTCTAACTATATTTCGATTCAGAACACATATCGAAAAACATATCCAGTATAATTTATACAAAAAGCAAGATATACATATGTATATATTTAAATTCGGACAATGTATTAAAAATTTCATTCATGCAAGTCTATATCTCACTGTTGAAGTAAATTTAATCTAGTTACAAAGTCGTATTAATTGAGATGCACTAAATATAAGTTGACTAACTATATATGGCAATGTAGTATGTATTGCTGTATGTATTGTCGTGCTGTATGGCTAACTAAATTATATAATTTAGAGACATATGTAAGATAAGATTTCTTCATATTTTGTACGCGATGTCTTCATTGTTTATTCCTTTTATTCTTGTTAACCATCACTGTTTTTACAAGAAATGAAATACGTGCATCCCAATCTATTATTTTACATGTACCGACAGACAACATTTAACTATGAACATACAGCTTTAGAAATTATTTTTATAATTGATAAGATAAATTTAATTTTTATTAATACCATAATCTCGCGAATAGCCTCACAAAAGCCTTTAAGTATAGTATGAGTTATTGAATTCAAATAAATATATATGAAAACAAATTTAATTGTAATATATGCATACCTATTGATTATTTGTTTTGCTAGATTTTAGCTTATAGTTGTTAATTATATATACAACTTTGTAAACTATCTAAAGTTAGTCACTGCAGAATGTGTGTACTTTTTTTTAAATATACAAAAGTCTAAATCTGAAAAGATTGTTTAATACACCATTTGTATTTCTTAAAGGCAGAATTATATAAAATAATATCTTTAACTATGAAATAAGTTGTCAGTTTATAAGATTCCTCAACTTATGCTATGTAAATTTTTAATAAAGAAAGAAAAGAAAAATTTAAGGTAGGAACTCTGGCTCAGTATATATGTGTGTTCATGAACAGCCTTTCGACAATTGAATCAAAATTAATAGGTACAAATTTTGCACAAAATACGATGACTTAATTTTTTAAACATGAACTATATTAACTTTATTAATATACTCCACTCAAACTAAACTCCTGCACACACGTTTACGAAATATCAGGAATACACATTTGCAACAATTATAGTCATTAAGTAAGTTTTTAGCAACAAGGCTTCTATTTTTAGGTATAATACAATTATTTATTATATATTACATTATTATGCTATAAGTCGGCTTTCAATTGTTAATAGTTTTATAGTTAGAATATGACTTTTAGTATTTAATTCGCATGAAGGAAAATTACTTTTGTCTTTTTAAATAAGGAAACACATAAGAATATACCCAACATATTTTCTTTTTCATTATTATACGAATTGAGAAATAATAACAGTTAAAATATATTGAATTGCTTCGGTCTTTAAATTTATTTTCAAAAAGTTTACGTATATTTTGTAATATAAAATTTATATAGATTTAAAATTATTTATACTAATATTATTGAATAGATTTTATTCGACGCAATAAGGAAAACAATATACATAAATAATAAAATATCTGTTTAATTAATTCAATATTAAGTATCATATTGATAAATAAAGTGGACATCTATGTATATAAATGATTTGCTTGAAATATTAGCGGTGGAATAAAAGTTATTCAAAAGATAATATGATATATTTATTTATATATAAGTACGTTTGACAAATAATTACATTACATTCTCTGTGTTCGAAAGATTAAATTCTATGACAAAGATAATAATAAAATAATAAAGGTAAACAAAATTACACAAAATACGTATGTCATGATAGTTGTAACATATATATTTATGTACAAAAAGGAAAATGAAACTAATTACAAAACAACTACAATGGGTTTGTATTTTGAGTGATAGTTTACTTATGGATATACTTAGTATATTAATTCTTATATACTCATATATAAGAGAAAATGCGGAAAACACTTGCAGCATACTATAGTAATTTTGCTAACGTGTGTTGCCTACATCTAGGTGTATGTAAGTATTTATGTAATCTCAATTTAAACATTTTTTAATAATCTAAATATGCTTTTGGAAAAACAAAATTTTTTGAAAGGCTAATCGAAAATCTCGATTAAACACTGTGTAGATTATGGGATTAAGAGCACTATTGCAGTACCCCATCCAGAAAAAAAATCCAAAAAGGATTTTGTTGACGCACTGACCGCACAGAATGTCAATAATGTAAGTGGTGAAGAAAGGAAACCAGCAAGTAATAAAGGCGCCGAGAATGATCCCCAGAACCAACGTTGCTCTACGTTCCCGACTCTTCATCAGTCGTTTCTTCTTCTCTGCCACACTGTAGACGGTACTCTCCTTTCGTTCACTAGTGCTCAACGATCTTGAACTCTTTCGTCCCAGACAACCACCGCCAAATTTTTTCGGCGAATCCATTCTGCTTGTGGCATCGGACAATCGAGGGTCGCGATTGGTGCTCCCGTGACATGGAGTGTCATTATTATTGTTGTTTATTGATCTACACGAGCCGCTGAAAAGAGGGCCATTCTTTTCACAGCACACGGTAAGAGAATTCTGCACCACTTTAGGGGGCGAATCCACTGGAAGACTCTGCCGTGGTGATACCTCGGTTTTGACAACTTCAAGATTAGACTCAGGAGGCGGTTGTTGGCTCACCTCAAAATCGTGGTCGTCAATATTCACGGAAGGCTTGGCACTTGTTAGTTTCACTCCGTTTCCACCGGGGCGCTTGTGTAGCCGTTTTCGCGCCTCATAAAATACCTTGGCGTAGACAATAATGATAATTGTGAGGGGGATATAGAAAGATCCAATCGAAGAATAGAGTACGTAACCGATATCGCTCGTAAGTTCGCACACTCGTCCAGTGGGCTGCGGCTTGTTCCAGCCGAGAAGAGGCGGCAGGCAGATCCCCGCTGAGATAATCCACACCGAGGCGATCATAATGCAGGCACGTTTGGGGGTCCTCGCCTGCACATAGGTGAGGGGAGCTGTAACGGACCAGTAGCGGTCAAGACTGATGAGACAGAGGTTCATGATCGAAGCGGTGCACAAGAGTACGTCAATAGCAAGCCATAGAGAACACAACAGTCGCCCGAACACCCAGTATCCCAGAATTTCCTTAACGAGCGACAGGGGCAGGATGAGAAGTCCGAGAAGAAAATCAGCAAAGCCCAGTGAGGCAAGAAACCAGTTCTGAACCCCTTTGAGTCGGCGGTCGATAAAAATGGCCGCAATAACTAACCCGTTCCCGAAGACGACAAGAACCCAAACTGCAGTGACGGAGGTAGCTATAGCAACGATTTCCATTGCTGAATAGCTCGAGTTTTGCGTAGGTGGGTTGATTGAGTTATTCCTAAATTTATCCATATTTAGGGTTTCATCAATTGCGTTCATTGTTTCTGTCAAGGGAAAAAGAGCAAAATCAGAACATAAATACAAATAGGTATTACAAAATATTGAAGGCAGAATATTCATGGATAAAAACAAAACTTAATAAAAAGGAACACATTGATCAATTTGAATAAAACAAAATCTTGGTAGGAATATAGACAATAGAGGAATATTTGTTACATTTACAAGTCAGAGTGTCTCACCACATGCAAATAGAAAAAAATACACTTCAAGTAGAAATTTTTGTTGACCAAGGCATTGTCAGTTTTGAGAGTAAGATCAATAGTTTATGGCTCTCGCACCAAGTACGCAGTTTGCTATTCCGAGATAACAAATATGATTTCAGGAAAATTTCGCAGAAATTCAATTTTTCTTCGAGACTGGAATGTGTTCCAACTCCTACAAAACACTTAACAAATATTTTCACAGAGCCGGAAGCAATATATACATATATGTTTAAACATGAGTGAAGGACATTGACTAAAAATCTAATTTCAAATCAATCAACTAACTAACTAGTTAAAAGAATTGAGCAAAAATAATAACTGTCTCATCTTACAACTGCAGAGACGTTTCTATATTTCATGAGTATTCTAACTTATTATTATTTACAGACTATAGAGTTTATACAAACAAATTGAAAACGTGACCTATCTGGGTTTTTTTTTAATCCGTGAAAAACCAATATTTAAATCTAACTTTGCTTTTATGTAGACATTGCAACAAAATCATATTAATTATATGATATTTAAAAAGTGTATATTATAAATAATCATTTTTGAAGTTAAATATTTGTATTTTAAAATTAAATTAAATGAATAGTCTGGGGAATCTGTGGAGAAAAAAACAACTTTAGACTGGTTTAATCAATATTATTTTACTTTTTTCCCTAGAATGTTCATTAAAGTAGTAAAGTGGAATGTTTATTTTGATTTCTCGAAAATGTATTCAATATAACATATGCATGCGGTCCTATAAGTATAAAATATTGATTTATGATTTGGAGAAACCGTATGAATATTATGGTAATTATGTCGTATATTTTCTATTTTTGTTCGTGTTAAAACACTCTACATTTTCATTTTGGAATTCTATAATGATCACTACGCGGAAAAAGGATCATATAGATATATGTATATCTGCATATGAAACAAAAGCAAAACAGCTCCTACTAAAAAAGCAGAGAAATTAAGTTAAAAGTATCAACATTAACACTATACCTACTTACATATATATAAATGTCTCAAAAATCATTTTTTATTCTATAGATACACTAGACTGCATTTATAAAGCCGCTTTACTAAAAATAAAGTCAAAAATAATTTAGAAAACTGGGTTTTCTAATCTACCAGTTGATTTTATTATCTAATTAGTCGAAAAATATATAAAAAACAAATCAAAATTTTATTGAAAATTTTGTTTTTAAAAACTATACTATACATCTTTAAAGAATTTTTTATAACATATACCAATCACTTTTACATTTTTTTTCAATATCGAAAATTTTGTGACATTTCTTTTGATATATAGAAAAATATTGGCATTATTTTTATTTATTTTTAGATTACTGTTTATGTACTTTCTGTTTGTTGTTTTATTTATTTATGAAATTATAATGGAAAGAAATTGTTTTGTCAAGTTTTGAAAACATAAAACGAAAACGAAAACGAAAACGAAAAATAATTTATAAATCAAAATTTAAACATAATTAACGCATTATACAACTAGGAGTTTTTGACAATAATAAACATTATCTTTTTGAAGAATTATATTCTAATATCGTAAATGTGCTGTTAGCGCTGTCGTATTGAATGTTTGTCCAGTCTATAATGATTATTTATATGTTCCTGGCAGTGGTTAGACACGCTAAAATCTGAACAAGCCTATTGTATACAAATATCAATATTTAAAAAAATATTATCAGTAAGATGTATACAAAAGACATACATTTTACTTAAACCAATATACTGATATTAGATATATACTATAAGGTTATAGATTTAAATATATTCATTAACAGAAAATACATTATTATTTCTAACGTTTTACTCAATTTAATTTTATTATTATTTTCATCATTTTATTCTTGTATTTACAATATACAAACACTGTCTATATATTTTTCAAAATATTTTACCTGCGTTATTATTTGCGTATACTTTTTCATTTATTTTGTAAATAACGAATGAAAATAAAAATTAACTTAAACGTCGAAAATAGGTTAAATTATATAATTATCTACAGTTATATGAAATATATCTTTGTACCCACGCATAGTTCAACTTCTTACCACCGACCACCGGGCAAACCATATTATATTTCAATTCTGACATTTATTACAGACAAAGTGTCATGTTTATTTCTTAATTAGTAACATATCTGAAATGTTTGACAAAAAACGTTAGTGCTCAGAGGCATTCAAGCGACTCAGGTTACTGGGCAATGAATTTTAAAATCTTTTAAAGGCATTTTAAATACCTTGAAAACTGATATAAACTTTATTTGTCCTGTATATAATTTTTTGTCTGCCTTAATTGCACGATTTATGAACAGGTTAGATATTAAATAAATATCTTTATTTAGAGAAACTAGTTAAACATTATCTTTATCTTCCTTTTGAATTGAAATACAAATTTTAAATAAATAAATATGGAATATAAATTCAGTAAAAATGCTTTCTTAAATAAGTTTCATATTGAAAATTGTTATATTAAAGTGATGTATTCTTAGAGTAAATCTATAAAAGCCTTTTATAATCCATCAGATATAGTATTTTTTATACCAGGAATACACGCGAGAATATCATATTAATTCTTTTGAATACATTTGCTTTTGACTATTGCAACTACATATTATGCAAAATAATTACAGTTGCTAAACATATAACTTTTGCTCAATAACACTATATTGCTTTACACTAAAGATGTTACCATTTTTAACGTAGGTATTTCATTTAGTCATACATAATTTTCAGATCCAAATTAGATAACATAATGAGATTATTTACGAAATAGCTATATTTCATGGTTATATAATAGAATATCTTTAATCCCTCGTGTTATAAAAACAATTAAAAAATATATTAATTTATCAATAATCAGAAATTTCATTTATTACTTGAAGTTATACAATATTTTCAAATGTTATAACGCTCATATATAATATATTTATTATAAAATAATAGAATAAATAAAGAGAATTCAATAAAAAGTATATTAATGAAAAGTGTATACAATATATAATAGGGGGAAATCTAATTCCATAATTTAATAAAGTTTTGAAATAAAATTTTCACTAAGATTTCTTAAGTAGACAGAAATATAGTCATTAACAAATAATTGTATCCTGCGGGTACTAATTTCTAAAACAATGAAGCTGATATCTCAGTCTTGATAGTGTAGTATCACTTTTATTATATTCCAATGAATTAATATATGCTACTTATAATATATACATATATGCATGAGACATATTATTTATATTAAAATGCAACAATTAGTCTTGCATTAATATCATAGAAAGGTTTACAGAATATACAGTTATACTCGTATTCGGGACACAAAACCTTCTGGTGGTATCATTACTGGGAACAAATTATTATATCTCAAATTCTATTTGGAGCAGAAAATGTAGTGTTTTAATCAATTATATAGGAATAATGCAAATTTTAACAGTCGTTTGGTATGTAACAAATTGTACGAAAATGTGTTTCATAATAACAGTTTAGTTAATATTTTTTTTTTTTATAAAATGTCTCAAATATGCTCTAGGGTAGTAATATGTAGGTAATCCATTATTCATATATCAGATAAATTAATACATATATTTAGTTGCAGTTAGTCAGGAATTATAGAACAGCATTAATAAAATATATATACTATGTGCTTTTTATAATAATAATAGCGTAGCTTTCAAGTGCCTTCGTTTTACAATCGGTAAACTTCAAAGAGTCAGAGGTATTCTGTAGGTAAATATATCATCGCATAGTATACTCCAACAATAATTCGAAATAAGTAATCAAGATTGAGGCTACAGTCGTTTTATAAGAACAAAAGTAGGGGGTGTGGCTGTATCCCTTCATTAATGATCCAAATATAAAACAAAATTCGCGTCATATTTTGTCGTTTTTCCATTCCCTAAGAAGTAAAAATAGGTGAAGGAACTGATAATATCCCAGATACAACCGAACGACGGAAAAGACCCCCAGCGCGAACTGTTCCCTGTATTTGTTTCAGAAAAAACTGTCCTATAGTGTATTTTTGTGAAGGGCTGCAGGATCTAAGGAGGCATCTCTTCTCTGCGCTCCTCGTATATTATACAAAGGATTTCTTTACGGCGCCGTTATCCTAAAGATGAGATAGATACCTGCCAGCTGTGTAATACTAATTGAGCACACGACTCGATGCAGTATGTGCAATGGTGACTAACATTATAACAAAAGAAGATTGGATCTCTTTGAATGTATTGGAATACATAGATTTTTACATTATAAATATAGAGAGAGCTACAAATAATGTTTTTAATGATCAACTAAGGTATTATTAGAAATATGATTATGAACCACCTAAAATCATTTTCCAGAGTTTCATGGATGTTTGCAACGTTATACGGTTGACAAAAAGTAGCTGTGTTAAAATAGTGTTATTAATTTTAATTATGAATACTTATTTCAAGATAAAAGCAATTATCTCTGTCTTAAATATTTCTATTAAACATTGTAAAATTACCACTTTTGTCAGTCTCGTCTTAAACATTGTAATATTTGATAAACTAGTAGTATTTTGTTTAAAATGGTAGAATTTAGTGCGTTAGTGTATTGAATACTGTATATTGAAAGTATATTTTAATTAAAATTGAGTTTATTGTAATAAAAAGGCGTTTTAAACATGTTGATATTTTATATACATATAAATTTCAGTATTTCCTTTTAAACGGTAATTAAGCAATTCCTTCTTTATTTTTTAATTAAAGTTTTAAATATTGAATCTGATTTACATAATTACACTAAAGAAGTTTGAAATAGTAGAAATGAGTCACAAGAACAAGTCAAATAAATTTTGAATATTTAAACTAGTCTTTAAAGTGTAAACAGTAATATGTTGTAAATATATTGTATAAGCAATTACAACTTTTAATAGACAAATAGTTTTATGTATCGCTAATAGTTCCACTACATTAGAAATAATATAGATGGAGGAAAATGCTTAACTAATTAAATGTACCTCACTGTTTTATGTTTTTTATGTCACATTAATTAAACGCTTTTATATGTGTTATAAATTTATTGATGTGGCGTACCCCGTTAATAATAAAAGAGTAGATTGCGTACACACTTTGCCGGAATTGAATTATATAATAAATCGTAATGTATGTATATAGCAAGCCAGTTAAATACTAAGCAGTATTAGGATGCAATCTTACAGTTAAAGTTTTAAGGAGAGTGGTAGCCAAGTGGGTAGGACTCCTGCCTTCAATCCCGAAGGTAGAACGTTCGAACCCCGGTATACATACTCCTGGCTTTAACAAACTGGCTTGAAAACTGATTTGCGCTACAGCATTGAGCTGAGTATCGTTTGGTTAGTTTAAGCCTATGGCGACTAATTATTACGTATGGTGAATGAAATACCCGCAATAAAAATAACAATACCTATTACTTTAAACATTTTGGTTAGTTTCTACTGACCATTATCAATTAAAATAAAAAGAAAGAGAGACAACGTGTACAGGACAACAAATACAATATAAATTTAAAAATTAAGTAAAATTAACTTTACGAGTTTTATACAATATAATAGCAGACCAAATATAATACTGCACAATATAAAACACATAAAATTAAATTACATCATTGAAATCATTAATAAATCAAAGGATACATCTGACATAATTACATTATAAAATCACTACATTACTATAAAATCATAATACAGTCACCAAGATCATAAAATGCATCACCACAAATCGAAGCTGTGAAGAGGCCAAAGAAACGGTTTAGAAAGATAAAAAGAGAGCTTGAGGTCATTAATAACAAATTAGATGGGAAATTATTAATTATTAAAAAAGCTGGCGTTTAGATTAAGGTATTATCATAATTAAATTTAATCGTGGCTGCTTCATTGCTAATTATATGTTAGTAATATGTATAAATGCACTAGACTGAAAATGATCTAGTTATGCCTATCAACCATTTTAAATGGCAAGAATGCTGTCATTAACTAGTTGAACCATAGCTCTTGAAATATTTGCAAAATTATTCTAATATATATTTCAAATGCCGCATGTATAGATAGATACTTATAGTTTATTTTAAACAGGAATCATTAAAATTGTGGCATATTTAAATATTACACAAGTTCGGCATTAGATATCAAATTCTGAATAGGGTAACTTTTAGAAATTTTATAAACTGACATTTTCTTTTAGATTTCGAATTATTTCAGCACAGCTGTTTGTTTGAATTAGTCCTATATATATATATATATTTATTGTATAGTGGGTGTCTATTCTACTAAATCCAATATTAAAACTTTAATTTTAGCTTTTGATACAATTATTGTTTATTTTCACATAATATTACAAGTATTTCATAATGAAATAGATGAAGGCTTTTGATAAAATTTTGCATAAAAAATTACGGAAGCCAAATCTTATTTAATTATTACACATTGGTATATATATGTGCCTAATTATTATTTCACAATTGAGTTTTGGCATAATTTTGATTTTCTTTATATTATTATGTTTTACGTTTTGAAGATTTCTGGGAAAAGATTTGCTTGGATATTATACCATTGAGTGTCACTGAGCGTGAACTCCTAAGGTTTCTGAAAATGCCCAAGCAATATGACAGAGGTAGTGATCTGCAGTATTCTAGCCCATAAATATTTGACAAAACAGTTAACTTTGAAGCCATCGATACTCTCGAGAACTGCATTTAAAGAAGATTTAATCAGCCGGGCTATCAGATTTATGCCCAATTGGAGGAATTAATTATTACGAATGGTATTGATTATGAAGAAAGCTTAGTTACCGTTTGTCATTCTATGGCATTGATCTCGATGCGAATATTATCTTATGGCTCAATTATCTTCATTGAGAATTATTTTCAAAGAAAATGATACTATGAAAAGATTATTTTATTCTAAGTGAAGACCTATTAAAACCAAACGGCCTCAATATTGTACATTTATTATCTGAAATTTTTACAGAGTCCAAATATTTGATGCAAAAATAATAGTTACTAACGCCTCCAGCTACAAATGCGATCAGTATAAGAGATCTTGCTCTATCTACCAATACTACAAAATATTACAATAATATATAAAAACTTTTTGAGAACCATGATGACATAAACACATCTGAATAATTGTTTTATTCTTCATTGCCAAAAGGACCGCATTGATTATTCAAACTTAAAAAAAAATCCAAATGAATTATGCTTTCAATAATTCACGTATGCTTATTTTGGTATAGATATTGACAGATATTGCAAGTTAATGAATTCTTCTAACATTAGTAGCTATATTTTGCAGCTGTAGTGTATACTTTTTTATATACAGGTATCTTTTTATTCTTTTATGTTTTATCTAGTGACCATATATTTATGGAGATTGTATTCAAAGACATTATAACAGAAAAGTTTATTCATTTAAAGTCTTTGATTGTATCTATAATTACTTCATACCTGTGAATCTTCAGCTATTTTGATCTTTGTTGCGATTTGTTTATAACTGAAATAGCATCTATAGGTGGGTAGGTCACAGGTATATTAGTTAAATAAAATTTGGTTTTCCAATTGGTTTTATTAAAGTTTACACGCATATCAATTAAATGAAAATATTAAATTGGCTGCTATAAATTCATTTCTAGAAATGATCAATTTATCTCATTATAATTAAGTACGCTTATTGAAATCTTAGCCTTCCCCTCCAAAAACAATTTATGCTGCTATGAAACTAATATAAATTGCACAATAAATGTATAATAGTGCGGTATATGTATAAATTTAGTCTGCATAAGATCCCTCCATTCTCATCTTTATAAATATATAGAATCTTTTTATGTCTACCAAAAGCATACCCTTATTATCTTGTATTATAAATTTCATTTTCAATACCAGTTCAACAAAGATATAAGCTGACAATATGTATTTCGTTACCTACAATGAATATATCAAGATATGTCAGAATAACTTAAAAAAAGCACTTAAAATATGGTAGAAATTTCTGAAACAATAAACCTCCTATAAAAAATACGGAGGTATTTCGAATATTCAAATATACATATATTCTTCTTTATGAAAAATCAGAAAAGTAACAATTCTATAATATAAAGCATTTCAGTTTATATTCTCAAGAACACAACTTACTAGACCGATAACACTTGCATTAGCACTTATCTAGAGGTCATTTTATTATGTCGGAAATATACAATGGGAACAATATGAATTATTTTAAAATGCTATATTTTCAGTTGCATTTTGATCAGCATAGTTTGCATTGAATTCTTTGAGTTGATTTTTCTGGTAACTATAGCTCTTTATGTCGAGATTATAATGTCGATTGTTATATTATATGTCTTAAATGCAGCGTTTCTTCACAGTCATATTAGTTGAAAATTTAAATTGTGTTTAAGTTTTAGTCATTTTTTTAAATTGAACCTTAAATTTTTATAATATGGTTAAAATTAAAATATGATGAAATTGACACCATTAGATGTTTAGAAAATGTATTCTTCAAAGTTCCGGAAAATTATTAATTAAATTATTGATTTTTTTACATTTTACCGCTATAAATATTTCACGAAATCACAGTTCTTAATATTTCGTAAGCATGATATGGAGTAACTAGAGCAGTACGATTTCGCGGCAAAAAACAAGAGTATTAGTTTTGTTTATGGTATGCATACACTAGCTGTACCTCCTATATAAGGACATAATTTTAGTGTGTTTAGCTTTTTCTTTATGTTTTACTAATAACTAGTATTGATATTATTTTTCATGAAATTATAAGGTATAGAAACCTTATATGATTTTGCACTATTTAATTGTACTATTTTAAATTTAGCAACAATTAATTAATATGTTCTTCACTATCAAGAATACAACATTAAATGTGTTTGAGGTAAATAAAAATTATGAATTATTTAAAATGTAAACTTTATGAGTAATTATAATGAAAGCCATCAGGATCGAGTAAATAAATTATAATATGTTGGAAAGCAAGATACATTTCTCATGACAGGTGAAGAAAGATACATAGAATTCTCTCAGCTGAGTGTTACTTATACTAACTCATTAACTTACATTGCAAATAGAATATTTATAGCAAGCATAGAACGAGACTTGTATATTTTATCAAACTATATAGAGATATTGGTGTATCACTTGCCTAACATGCAAACAGTACCATACTTTATGCAGTGCTATATCACCGTCGTAATTACTATTTCTTATTAGCTATTTATTCTTTATTGCTGCTGGAAATAATTTATAAATACATAATATAAGCTATTCATTTTATACTTAATTGGTGATCAAAGGTATAATTCTAAAGCATTCCAAAGATAGTAATGCTTACGTTTTTTGTATTTAAAAAATAATATTCGTTGATATAAATCTGTTATATTGCATAATTTTTATAATTATACATATGTATATATATTTCAGTCGTCTTTAAAAAAAAATAGACTCCTTCTCGCGTTTACTTTTATCTACACATAATTAATATTAAATTGTTTTATGGGCATTTTGTGGTTTATGATATTAATGGGAGTTTAAAAGAAATTAATTATGTTTAAATTATAATATAAACGTATTAAAATATAATATAATATATGAAATATCTTTCAATAACATTCATACAACAATATATACATACATATTAGTGTATGTATATATATGAACATGCTATAATTTTTGATTCAAAATCTTTTAAAATATATAAAAGTTATCAGTTGTAATGAAATAATAAAACCACACGTAAAATAAAATAAAGTTTATTAAAAATCCCAAGCTTTCGAACTTATCTAAAGTTCATAATCATGGGTAGAGAATAAAATAACAGAAAGACACATTATATATGAGAAAATATAAAATAAGTGAATACAACTCACAAATGTCAAAGTACTGAAAGAGAGACATGTACATAAAATTAAGGAAAAAAGTTATGTAATCGAGCCAATTATTAATTTGCTATTAGAAATGTCAAGAGGATAAAAGCCTGAATTAAGATTAAGAGCAGTGTTCTTATTAATACTAATAAAAGCCGATTCTATAATTTTAAGAGTTTTAGCATCACTGCAATGATGTATAATTGATGCATTATTGAAATCAGGAGAATGAAGAGTATTATTAATATGAACGGAAATATAATTGCAGTGATGCTAAAGCTCGTAAAATTATAGAATCGGCTTTTATTAGTATTAATAATAACACCACTCTTAACCCTAATTCAGGCTTTTATCCTCTTGACATTTCTACTAGCAAATTAATGATTGGCTCGATTACATAACTTTTTGCCTTAATTTTATGTACATGTCTCTCTTTCTGTACTTTGACATTTGTGAGTTGTATTCACTTTTTTTTCTCATATATAATGTATCTTGCTGTTATTATATTCTCTACTATTACGAACTATAATAAAGTTTGAAAGCTGGGGATTTTTAATAAACTTTATTTTATTTTACGTGTGGTTTTATTATTTCATATGTTAGGGTATCCACACGATTTCCCATAAAAAATGAAAACATTTAACTACAGTAAAAAATTGTGTATTGGCAAAATTTTTGAGTGAATAAATAAAAACATTTTCTTAAATTATATAACAATACAAAATTATATACTTACATTTAAAAAACTGTGAGCATCCAAATCAGGTACTAGACTAAAAAATAGCATACAGATTTTTTAAATTTGATAAACATAAAAATTTGAGGATAAACATAAAAATTCGAGGATATTTGGGCATATTCCAGAATAATTTTAAAATTCGAGTATATGAGCAAATTTCGAGGATATGTGGCCACCCTGTAGATTTCTATTGATTGTAGAATGATGAATACAGAACAGAATGAATAATAGTACAATATTTTGTTGATATCTAATAAAGATATAATGCTCATAATAATTCCTTTTTTAGCAGAATATTATAAATAAATCTCTAGGCAAATACTACCTATTAAGCTATTTAGATCTATAAAGGTATAAATAACATTTACCTAAACAAATTATTTGACAAAATAGATATTACACCATCACATAGTATATATGTATATATATATATATATAAACATATGAATATATATATGTACATCAAAGTATAGTATTAATAATAATATAGTATAATTATTCTATAATAGCCAAGCTTGTCTTTGTTATTTTTATAAAAAATAATTAATATTTTAAATAAAAATTGATACACATTGCAAGTAATATCATAGTTATGGTATTATTAATAAAGTAATTTAAAGATATAAATAACTTTATAACATACTCAAAATAATTAAATTTTTAGAAATTGTTAGTATTTCCTATAGTTATATGTTACCATGCATATTATATTTACAAATATTTTATGAATTATAGTTGCATAATAATATATGAAGTAATTCCTATGTAATTAATATACATTTATTCAAATGAGAGAAAAAAAGGTTAAAAACGGAAACTTCCTATTGACTATATATACTAAAAGAAATAATCACACAGTAATTTATATTTAACAGTATGATTGAAGTAGGGTGAGGTGGGGTAATTCTGGATAAAACATATGGTTCCATGACACAAACTTTGTTCATTTTTATACAGTCAGCAGAGGCAGCGGAGTGATTTTACAACTGCCCTGGTTAAGTATTCCATAGGCGCCCTATATCTGGGGTTCTATGGCTGAGGTTTTAAGACCTAGAATGCAGGAGAAAGCTTTTCAGGAATATGGGGTACTTTATTCAATCCGCCTACATACTACATATATACTCATTTTTAGTTCGTCAGAAAACAAAATCTTATTTAAATTTTGAGGCCGAAAAAAAATATTGCACAGTTGA
>JAYRBW010080617.1:0-23706 GCA_036023295.1 Invenusta paracnida | reverse complement strand
AGTAGTAGGTCTAGCAGGTCTACCTACTAGAGGACGTTGCCACCTATGCAAACGAAGGAATCAAGTCAAGGTCAAATGTTTTCAATGTCAGCAATTCGTGTGTAAAAACCATTGTGGCAAACGAGTATTGTGTGAGTCCTGCACATAGCCTATTATTATCAATGAAAAACAATATACCTACATTGTTATGCATTCAATCCTAATTTACTTTGTATAAATAAATAAAGTTCAAAAATATCATTTTACTGTGTTATTTTGTATCCGAGCCCAAAAGCCTCTATACGCGCCATTAGTGTAAGTTTATTGACCGCGCCGTAGTAGGGTTAAAGCTCTTCTGTTCAAATATTTCCGATTTATAATCTGCAAACAGGTAAATGCGATACAAATTCTTCTTTTACCATAACAAATTTGGTTCGTATTTCAATTTTTTTTTTGTCAGGCTTTCCCCATTTTGTTCACTTTTGCCTACACGCTTTCAATTTAATTGATTGTATACATACTGAATATTTTGTATCAAGCTAATAATAAATAACGTACTTCGTAAATATTAATAATGCAAACACATTTATTTGGAGTAACAAATTTAAGATTAAAAATTGAACAGAATTATATAAGTTCTGGATTGCTCTTTCTTACTGCTCATTACATACTATATCGATAGCTATTAAATGATTCAAATAAGTATAAATTAATTATTAATTTATTAACAAGTATTATACTAAATTTATTTAAATCCGTGCTCGTATACAAAGTTAGATAAATAAGTACATGCTAAAGGAACAAAGTATAATTAAGCACATGTATAAGAATTACATATACATATGTATAATATAGAGAAGTACATTTATACAATCGCTTCAAATAATACTAATGAATGGTCAGCATAATAAATAATACGTCAAGCCATAAAAGCTTGAGGACATAAAACCGTCTTCCAGAAAGTGTAAAACAATAAAATATATGTATCTGCGAACATAATATTTACATTTATCACGTTTAATATTACACGTTTACATTTATTACCTGGTAGCTACATGCACATACCTAAGCAAATATTTGGTCTGGTCAATATGATTTCCGAATGAATAACATGAATTACTGTTTCCTGTATATTTTCACTAGCAATATAATTTATACTGCAGAATATATTAATGTGTTTGTATACTTTTAGGCTTATATTGTTACAACGCATATGTTTTACGTGGAAGAATACCCATGCTTAACAATAAAATTAGTAATAAATAAAAAGCTTAACAATTTTAAAAGCCAGGGTAATTGATATACTTGTAACATAGACTTATAGATAAACTAGAGGACGCGCTACTTTAAATGTTGTGTTTATTTAGTCGACAACATATGCCGGCGGTAAATCAAGTATAGCATATTTTGGTTTGGAAGAAAATTTTGGCATATCATTTTTCGTAGATAAAAACTAACTATTTATATTGGTATACCTATCTCATAATATGTTATAATTTAAAATAAATCTGAATGTTACTTTAGTAAACACTGTAATAATTAAAATATATTTTTATATGAATTAAAAAAGATAGGTATATGCAAATATTTTGAATTAACAATAAAAGAAAATTTGAAAAGAGCTCATATTTAAATGTTGAACAAATAGTTTATTAAAAATGTAAATAACCTATTATTATTTAATTAACACTAAATTATAATTTACATGAAATCAACCTTCTGTATAGCTATATTTCACATGAAAATTGTCCTATATATTAATCATTTAAATATAAATATCAATGGTCAATTTCAATGTATACTGCATATAGTAATATTTTATTCGTTTTATTAGAAATAAAACGGTTTTTGTATAAAACTTATATATATATTCATTTTTAAGTGTATAATAAAAGATATATTATGATAACTTAAAAATATCATACAAATGGCAGTGATAGATTAATTAATAAAAACAAACAATAATCTAATTATAATTTTGAAAAGATTAGTTAGTATAGTACAAACATGAATTCATAAAAGTCTTGATATATTATGTTTTTATTTATTTTAATATGTATATCAATACAATAAATGAATAATGAATAGATATGAGCATGTAAGGCATAAATGATTTTATCAATGGAAAACACATTTTCAGGTTAATAACATAATGTCTAAGTTATACTTATAATAAAATATCTGACTGAGAAGTATAGAGGGTTCAATTCTTTATATATCAAGCATATATGTATATACATGAATATTCTCTCAAAAAGCTATCTTGATTGGCAATACACCTAGTCAGTTATATAATTTAAGCAAATTATGCATATTAAAAATGTGAATGCGCACAGGTATAGCTAAATAATTAGAATATAGGTAGGTATATGTTTTTCCAGTTACTCTCTGAAGATAAATGCATTATAAATTATGGGTAAATTAAGATATAATTTTAGTATACAAAAAGTATTCCAAATACCTATAATATGCATACTAGTAAAAATGAATCATTAAACAATCAAAAGTGGTGAAAAAAAGTAAATAGGTATCAATATTGAAATAAACAATATTCACCCAGTCTATCAAAATGGTTAAAATAACTTTTTACAAAATCTACGAAAATCAATAAAAATCAGTAGTGGAACCAAAAAATCAACACTGGAACAGTGATGTCCCCTCATTTTTATCAGATATCAGGTTACATACCCACATGTTCAAAATTTTAAATATAATCAAATATTTTGGAAATGCAGAGCTTTCAATATTATACAGTTCTGTTCCTATTTTTGTACCCCAAATTACACCCTAAACAAAAAATCAACTTCCCAGGAATACATCTGCGTTCTTGGGGGACTACTTTAAAAGTTTTATGAAATAAGTTTTCTAGATTTGAGTACTTATACAGTCATTATAAACACCAAAAACAAATCTGCCATATGTTGTCCGCATCAAAAACTAATGTCGCGTCCTGTCGTATAGTATCTAAATATCCATGACTTGTACAAAAATGTTGCGCCTGCATACTTTATTAGCTTTAATTATGTTGTGTTGAAATAGTTTTGTCACCCTAATTCAAAGTAGCACTATTGCTTCTAAATGTCATCAGCGAAACATTTCACGTGTTTGCAAGGTATAAAATGAAGCTGATACACAGTTGAAAGTACTGATGACTAGATCTAATTGGATCAGAAATGATTCTATTCTATCTTCCCCTGTGTTGGAAGAGATTTATAAACTTTCGAATAATAACATATTTCAATATACGGGTATAGTAAAATAGTAGGGATACTTAATAAGTTAATACTTTAACAAGTTTTTAAGAAAATTGTTTATTTATAAATATAACACAATTATTTACTTATTCTATAAAATTTAAAAACAAGCTTTGCATGACAGTTTATTAAGACGCTGAGTTATTAACCTATTTCATTTACATTGAATAAACACTTTATTAGAACATTAATTAAAATGATAAAAATGAAATCATGAAATGAAATCGCACTATTATAGAAAATATGATTCAATTAATATATTATTAATTTAATTTTAATAAATCCTATTTTTTATAATTTAGTAGGTTTTTATTTTTTTTTGTGTTCGGCAAATTGGCTGCTTCTTTCAACCATTATTAAAATATATTTCTAACATAATTATTGTAATTAGAAATAATATCCAATGTTGAAATTATGTTATGTTGAATTAGTTTGAAACATCTAACTCGAAGTCCAATTAGTCAGCTGAAATAAAAATGTCAAATATAGTGTCCCTTATTACAAATAGATTCAAATAAAGGATTTATCTATACAACTGGTTAATATGAGGCACGTGGTTGCTGCACATATCTGTCGAAATTATACTTATTTATTGTTATAATAGACATTAATTATTAAATATTTTAAATCAGACGTCAGCTATACATGGAAGTAAAAAGCGTTAATAGAGTGACTTAGGTCATTATGTCCTTAATTTTGCGATTGGAACTCAAAATAACTTGAAGTGAAAAATGGAAAAAAGGCATGAGCATAACAATATTCTATTAGGAATCCTGAGTAGACTCTCAAACTGTAGTGTGAAGGTAAATTAATGAATTTAATTGAAACAAAAATGCTTTCATGCATATACGTCATGTTTTTAATTGTAAGATTCGTCGAGGACAAAAGAATTGGAAAACCTTTCTTGTGTTCTATAATTACATTCATTTTATTCAGTTTCTCACTTCATGCTGAAACTCGGGTTTTAATACAAACAACTTTGTCGGTCAACTTGTAGGTCAATATTAAATCTAAAATTATTTGAAAAATGTCAATAAAATTAAATAGTTTAATCAACAGAAGACTGTAATTAATCGAAGTTTTAAAAATAATTATTTTTTTCCACTAAGAAAAGTCTAGACTAGAAAGATTTGCACTACCAGTAAAAAAAAGGTAAAATTAGTTTTCATAACAAAAAGAAATAAGTCAATAAAATGTTTCTTTCCACTTTCTTACATAAAAGTTAATATTTTTGACCTTCAATTAAAGTATGTCGAGAACTAAATTTGTCCTCCAATTAATGGTTAAAAAATCTAAACCACTATGAATGGTGATAATAAGCTGAATTAGAGTATTACTAAAATATTAGGAATTGAAGTGCATATAGCTTAATAAATATCACACAAACTAAGTAAGTCTCTTTAATCTTTTTTAGAGAAATATAATATCTATATATCCAAAGTATTTTGTATTATTTAGAAATATTTTATACTACATTTAAATTTTAAATAATTTTGTCACCTTATTGAACTTTGCAACGAACTAAACCTCCTTACTACAAAATAATCACAACTAAATGCATAACTTTATTTATTGTTGACCAACTGGTTTAAAAGATTAGATGATATATGAATGAATGGGACACGTGAGATATTTTTCTAAATTTAAAATTGAATTATTAAAGAGGTGATTAGTTGTGCCTGAGATGTCACTTGTAGAGATCGAATGCGGTCAATGAGAAGACTGCTAAATCCCACGAGAAAATCTCCAATTTGGCTGCACCAACGAAACTAATGAGTGTATAAATTAGGGAATGTAACAGAGAGTAGCACATAGTTATGTCTGTATCATGTTTAAAATATGCTTAATTTGCAGAAAAGAGAAATTTGTTTTAAAAATTCTATATGTATATTTATACAGATAAAACGTATACAGATAGTTTTAAGAACAAAATGTTTCGGTTAATAGTAAATAGTAATACAAGTCTTTAAAATTTTAATTTAAAAGTGCAACATGAATAGTATATAGTTAATTTTGTAAGATTTTCCCGGTATACTGTAATAAATATATTAAAATGTATTAAGTAAAAAGTAATTAAAATTAATTGATTGATTACTAATTTAATTAGTCAGTTTTAATTATCTAGATATTTGTAGTTTTAACCGTATATAATGTGTCTGCACATGTATTAATTGTTTATGGGGATTTAGATGAATCCTATAATTTCTGTAACTACTTTAAAGAAACATTCAAATATGTGTATATTTTAAGTGAAATTAAAAGGTTTGAATAGATATAAATTACAATAAAATCATTTTGAATATATTACTGAAAGTAAGAATAAGGATACTTGAAGTTATAAGTATTTCAATTTCTAAAATCACACTTTATGTAATGTCTAATACGAATAGAAGTAGAGTAAAGCATTTTTTATTTTTTTATTTGAAGAATATATACAGAAGTAAATAATGTATTCATTGCAGAATATTATTTCTAAAAGCAATTCTTTTTTATATTAATAATTCTAAAGAATGAATGTATTTCAAGCAACACAAGCAATAGTGCGTTAATATATATATCGACATTAATATGTATTTTTACGATGAAGTTCGTTTCTAATTTATATATACATATATAATAATTTTGCACAGCTGATTTATCAGTTAAAAAAAATTAACCGTAGCAGTAATTATGCAAATAATCGATCTCAAATATATATATATATGTGTATGTACCTATGTATGAGTCTGGAAAACCGTATGTCTTCATAATGTTAATGTTAATGTTAATTTTAATGTTAAATTTTCCGTAGTTGCAAGATTTTCTGCCATAGTACGTTTCATAATGTTAGTAAATAAAGCAATTACGAATACATTTTGGCAATGCACAAATTTATCTGTCTAGCTAGAATGTTAAGGACATTTTTAGTGCTCTTAAAGATATAATAAGGCAGTTGGTGTGTATTTAATGGTATTTAAGTTATGTGAGACAATATAACCATATAATTTATGGATGTTTATTATATCTATACTAGTCTTTAATGTGGAGCAATAAACCATAAAATATCGATTGATGTTGTTTTAATTTCGCTTCATTTATTTTTCCATTGATTTAAGGAGTCTGTAAAAGATTTCATTAGAATCAACCAATTAAAAAAATAGAACTAAGCAACTCTAACAGTTATTATAATTTTTAATGTATTTCTCCATTCAAGACTTAAATTAATACAGCGTCATGAACGTAAATATATATTAAATAGGTTAAAAATAGTAATAATGGTAATAAT
Organism: Invenusta paracnida; assembly: GCA_036023295.1. Lineage (NCBI taxonomy): Eukaryota > Metazoa > Platyhelminthes > Proseriata > Coelogynoporidae > Invenusta > Invenusta paracnida. The sequence continues at coordinate 17,208 of JAYRBW010080617.1, read as the reverse complement.
GGTATGAGTAAGTATTTGTAAAATTAGAAATACAAATAGAGTACTATATCGTAATTTGTTAATGTTTTGTTTTATAAATTACAATTAATAATAATGTGTGAAAAATTAAGTTTATAAATTATTTATTAGTATTCTTAATAATGTTTTTTAATTAGGCTCATTTCATAGTTATTGACAGATACTTAGTTTGTTAAACATGCTGGCATAATCTATCGTTACATTTAGGTTAACCGAAATTTAGAACATATTTTCTATACATTTGATTAAATATATGTACATGATGGATGACATGCAAGGAAATGTTAAAAAATAAATATTATTTAAAAAAGTGTCTATGTTTATATGCTAGCATTCATATTCAAATTTTGTTTATGAAAACTCAGTATCTTTTAAGTTATTAAACTTCAATTTTATAATCTTGAGTCACAAATTTTAAATATTCAATTTATTAAAGTAAACGGACATCTTTAGTTTTATATATAATACATTTATTTCGCATATACTACATATGTTTAATATATATTTAATCATCTAGAAATTTGGTGCAAAAGTTACATATTGTTCACATTATTTCCCAATTTCATTTGTTTCGTTTCTTTATTATTAAATCGAATAAATCTTTTTAAAGTATCTCTATATCAGTATACAAAACATAAATTGCAATGTGAAGTATTTGCATGTATAAAATAATGTTTTACTTTATCGCCGAAATATAATTTGTCATGTAGATGACAATAAAATAGTTTATTTTAGTTTATAAATTACTATATGTTGTTATTTAAACCATTTTCTACACACAACTCCTGTGATATAATTATTTATATTTCCTACAATACAAGTTTTCATACTTGAAACAGATATGATATTTCAATATTAATAATTTTTTGAAAATACATACTTCCACAGCTATTTAATCAAGTTATGCGTATGATATATAACATACAAACAGTGGCATTTAATGGAAAAGTGAATTTATCCTTATATTTCTGAAATATATGTTATTGATAAAATATCAACATATTTCAATGTGATAAGGAACAGTTTGAAATAACGATAATATAATATTTATATTTAGATATGCTTATACATTATCTCAGACAGTACTTTACAGTTGATAATCAGGTATATAAAAGTTAATTAATAGGAGGTTCGCTTGATAAAATTGAAAAGTGCACTAAATGATATATTATTGTTAGAGTATAACATTGAATTAAATGCAACATTCTCCTATATTATAAACCATATTTAAAATAAAATTCCTTCTTCCATTTCATTTAATCGTGTTTGTATAAAATATAAGTGAATTTATAACTTCAGAAGTCCGAGGCATGGTGCTAAACGATCTTCCAGCAAAAATCGTAACGTTGATAGTTTAATAAAAGCTTATTTTATTTTATTTTATATTATAATATCCATAGTTGTGTAATATAGATAATATCACGTGCACTTAATAAACGTAGTGTCTTTTAAAACCATCTGCCTGAAATGATTTCTTAATAATTCTTAAGATTTATGTTTATAATAGGTTTAGAATTGAATTGAATTTATCATATGTGTAATTTTAAAATGGTATTTTTTTGTAGGTAAGTACATATATTTAACATATTTAATCTGTTTTACCCCATCTTTCTTTATTCTATATAATTCTTAAAGAAAGCTTCAAAACAATGACATTTATTCAATACCACTCTTTATTGAAGGCTAAGCATTAAATATTTTAAAATTCGTTAAGTATATTTTAGATTCAATGAGTAAGCAAACGTTGGTGGTTATTTTACCAGTCTATTATTATTGGTTACTATGGAAACGATAGAATCGCAATCAGTTAAACTTTGACAATTCTGAAGAAAGGATAATTTTTATGCATGCAAGTTATCGAGATTTTGGGCATAAATTACGAGGTATCAGACTGCCAATTATATATTTTATTTGCAGCTACGTTGATAGATTTCTAGGCATTAGAAACGTATCACATTTGACTTACATTTGCAATATCAATTATTTTAAAATATTTAGAGTAAATTAATAGATACATTAAGAATAACAAAAAGCTTATAATACGAAATATTATCAAAATGAATTATATAAAAATTAAAATTAATGATAAATGTTTTTCTGAAGTAACATGTGTTTTCCATAACGTATTAGTCGTTTAATTTTTAAACATGTAAAATAAAATAACCCTCGAAATATTCCATTTTAAATCATTCATGCTATTTCGAAGATGGTAGATTGTAAAGTAATGATAAGTAGTTGTATATTTATACCCGTATTAGTAGAAATTAGGCAGTCTCCACTTGTCCTAGGGGATCTACTTCTTATTGAACACATATAGCCAGATAATAGCAATTTTAAGTAAGAATATTAGGTATGCATGTTGATGTTAAGCTTGGCCTTCCAGATCTACAGAGCTAACTTTTTTAATTTGTGCAGCGTTGCAACAAATAGTCAACAGTTGCTGACTAGAAGGTGTTTCATCGGACCGGACGGTGTGACACAACCGACATACTTTCAACAAATATGACACAGACAGATTCCTAAAAATGCAAACACGAACATATCATTGTCGGGATATGTGAATTGAATTATAGTGAGGTTATAAGTGGATCACCATGACAACTTAAAAGCTACGAAATTTTGTTCGTATTACCCTTAATATATGTTATCTTATATTATTATGTATGTTTGGAAATAAAATCAATTTAATAATTTTGGTAAAATGTGAAAGATAGTTACTTTACTAGCGCTAGTATTTATCTTCAATGAAGCTACTATATCATGTGTATGGGTGTATGTATGTATATAGTCATCACGTAACTGATATGCATATCTGTTCAAAATGATAGTGCACTAAAAATATTGTAAGTGTGGAATATAAAGTCATTAATTATGTTTAAAATTTGTAAATATTAGACTTTAAATCTAAGAGAGATATCTATGCTACCTATATGGCAAAAAGGACCAAACTATTCCAATAGATAGGCTTCTGTGATATTTCAAAGTTTAAGGCTCGTTGCCTAGTTACCGAGATATAGTCGTTTAAATATATACTTTCCATATAAATTGTTTGTTAATTTCTGTTGGAGGACTTATGGGACAAATATGTATATGAGCAAAATACCTGTGTTTTAATCATTTTATGAAAAAATATATATATATTTTTTTTTAGATTTCTTATCATTCATTGCCAACTGTTATTTAAAGAACTTATATATTTTTTTTCTAAATTGAATTAATTAATTAATTAATTAATAACAGAATAAAACGTTTTCCCTGGCTACTTAATGGTAACTTTTTACCTTAAATCGCATTATTTCGGAGTCAATATTCGTATAACATATCTACTAAAATCAAAGATAATTCAAGGTTTACCAATTTAGCAAAGAGAATTTTCTAAATAACTATTAATAATTAAAAAATATATGGGCATGAATAGCTAGAAAATACAAATCAACAATGAACACATTTCATTAAAAACTGCTTTATACGCAATATTTATAAACGTTTAAAACGTAGTTTGCATATTGAAAGAACGAAAATAATTTTATTTCATATCATTTAAAAAGGTGTTCTGTTTCCATCACATGTAGCTCTTTATGATTTATAAAACAAAATATGCGGACGTCACAAAAAGCTGTCTTGAATAAACTCACTACATCAAACAAGGTTGCTTATTGCTGAACAATATTATGGACAATTATCGTACGTAATTATAAACTATAATTTTAAATTTTCACACTAAAACATGTCCTTCTTTACCTACAGCAGCGGAGACAATTGTGTCTAAAATTTGGGCAAGTTCTCAAATTCGGACAGGCAACTATTTCCTGCTATTTCATGTCTTCCGCTTGCAATAATCAGTGATAAAACGGATTTCTATAATGAGGCATTCAATTCTCAACACCTCTGCGTACTTCTATCACATTGAATGTTTTAATTTTATATGTTCTTCTCATAAACGAAACAATAACCAGACTCCCCCCAAATCATAAGCTACACCTCTGAAAGATTTATAGTTACAACCCCCCTCTCTCTCTTAGGCCCTGTCTTCCCATAATTTACAATGAAATATGAAATATTTTTGACATTTATGTATTAATTTGCACAGCTAGCTATATTTCTTAGCGTTGTAAATTAAATATACTACGCTTATGAGGTATAACGTATATTTTATTTTGAGCTAAAAAGCTGACTTTCAGGTATCTTCTATAGCCAATAAAATGTATTCAAATTTAACAGAATTCATTGTTTTTAAATTATTATGGTTTAATTTTGAATATAATTATAAAAATTATTACATAATTTTAATATATTGTTTATTTATAAATTATAAATTATTTAACAGTAGAAGGGCCAAGGGGTACACTCACATTTTGTATTAGAATTAGAATTAGAATTTGAATTAGAAATCTTTATTGTAAAATTCCAAACCAAAAAATAACAAAAGACAAGGGGGAAACGAGTAACCAGTAACTACAGGTTAAGGGCAACTACAGGTGTTAAGTACACTCTTACGTAGAGTCAGCGACTGAACAGCATATAGGAGAACACAATGATACAAATAATTAAGAAAACAGTTTACAAAGATGGTTGAGATGTGTTCACTCTCCTGGATCCCTAACTTCTCAACTAAATGATTTGAAACTCCTTAACACGGGCTAAATTTTGTTGCGTAGCTCCCTGGATGATTCATTTTTTTGTTAGACATCTCCTTTGGGTTCACCCGGAGCCCTCCTGATAACTCTTAAATCTTCGTTGAGATCAAAGTTTAGAATTCTTTACAGTAAATATTTCAGATGAATAAAAGGCTGATTCAAAATTTCCAATGGTAGATACAGGTTGCCATATGCTTTAAATCACTTGTGGGGCCCCTGGAATGTCCAGGACGTCCAGGACGTCAGGGATTACTCCTTGGAGGACTATTTTGAAATGGTACATTACAAATTATTATAAATTATATTTTCAACATTCAACAATAAAACTACATATTGGATTATCCTTTTCAAGACCGAGAAATTTTTCATAATGGTTCCGACGTCAGCATCCGGGTCCTCCAGGACGTCAGAGAATACTCCTTAGAGGAATATTTCATTAGTATGCATAAAAATAAGCTATCAAATATATTTGTCATCTGGTAGCATTTATGATCATTGAGAGTGCGTTTGAAGTCTGATTAGCTTTTCAAAAGGTTATACTTTTAGCTATACTATAGTCTATGTACAGTTTCGAAAAGACTTTCTCCTGAAGGTTTAGAAGAATCCAGATATTGCAATGGCACAATGAAAAGTATGTAAACTAAATCAAAGTGTAAATATACTGGACAATTGATAATGTATGGTCTATAATATATTAGGATCGTTTAATTATTTTAGTCCATGAACAGTGACTTAATGACCATCTCCTGAAGGTCCAGACGGACCAAGATGCTACAACTGCCTAATGAAACGTATATAATAAAATATTAATTTCGCAAATCATATACTTTCAACATTAGTTATTCAAAACGTTTTTGTAAAATTATTAACTATTTTCATTATGAAGCAGTCATACAACGAACATCTTCTGAAGGTCTGGATGTTATGGACATTGCAGCAACAGCATACCAGAAAACGCTACATGGGAGCTGGGTATTATTATAATATATACTAGACTGTGATAGTGATCCAATGTTATTACAAGATTAGAATATGGAAAAATATGATATTTTCGACATTTTGCCATTATTTTATGTCGGGGACTCCAGGACGGTCCTGTTGGCCATCAAAGCGGTGAGAAATAACGATGGGACCTATCAGATTGGAATTCCCTCATAATTTGAAATACTAGAATGTAAATGTAATGAATTTTGTGAATATTTTCTTGATTTTACAGTCATTTCTGAAAAGTGGGTATTTTTAACCCCCTGCCCCTTTAGCCGTCCTACGATGAATTTTGACTGTAAATAAATTTACAGTCAAAATGAATTTTCAACAAATATAATTTTACACAAAAGTACGAATATTAATTATATTATAATAATGTAAAGCTATAAATTTGTAAAACTATAATTTTGATTTTTTTCAATAAGGTAAAGAAATTAATAATTTATGATGCATTTATTAAAATACACATTTACAAATCAAATAATCACCAAACTAAACAAATTAAGATAGTATTGGACTGCAATATGACTAGTAAGTATAAACAGTTTTGATATATAATCAATTATTACAGAAATAATGTGAGTTATAAAATAGACTGTGGCTTTGTTTATTTTTTCATAAAGTGAAGTAAGATTAATTTATTGTTTGAACGGATATAATATTCAATTACACTTGCATAGTTTTAAATCTGTCTGAAATATCAATAACTGAATTACCATCAGTATGTTAAAGATACATAGTTGGACATAATACATATATTTGTAAAAGTGTTTAAAAAACCACCTACATATTTATAAAGACATTGAAATACCTTTAAAAAACGAAATTTCTTCTAACAATCGGCACATATATAAACAGCAAACTTTTTAAAAATTTAATGCGTCTGATGCTACCTCAAAATAGCTTTAACATTGATCAACCCTGAAATATCCTACTAAAGAAGAGCTGTCTATAAGAGAGCAGATGATCTGAGGGGAGATACATTTAGAACCGTGCTCGCTCCTCTCCCGGGGAATTTGAAGACAAGAAGATACAATTAATGCGCGGCCACAAAGACACTTGCTCGCTTCGATTGATAGAAAAAGAATCCAGACAACATAATGTTAAATAAAATATTGTCTTTGATATTTGTGTACCTAGCTAGTTAAGTGACCAGTGGATTTAAATTTTAAGACAATACATTAAATATATTGAACGAGCACGGAAATTTTCCGTAATTTTTTTAATATATATATATCGATATCCAGATACGCAAATAAAAGTTTTATTTCGCTTATGAAAACCTTACAAATCGAAAATTTCGTAAATATTATTTTAATACAGTTTTTATATAAAAACTTAATATCCTCTATACTCGTCGTATAAAATATAAATTAAAATTATCTACAACATATTAGTTGGGATTATTTCATTTGAAATTATTAATTATCAATTAATGTGAATATTTACATATTTGAATATTATCAGGACTATTATTATCAAATTATGTTCTGTAGATAAATGTATAGTACAATATTCAGGATAAATTAAAACTATTAAAAAGTATTGGTAGTAACTGAAATATTTATTCTGTTGTGAAATGTATTCATAATATATAAGCACAATTTCCAAATGTCTATTCAAAGTTAGATGCATCTACTTCTATACTCTTTTTAAAATTAAATAAAACCTATCTTCTAATTAACAGATTATAGTATTATTATCTTAAATTTCTAAATGTTGTTTGCTTATTTTGTTAAATTATCCATAAAATTTTAAATCAAAAGACATTTACATCGCATACATTTAGTTGTGTAAATATTCTGGTAATATATTTACATTCGGTTTTTTAATTTAAAAATATAACAAATAAGAAAGGTTAGGAGGAGTGGGAATTTAGAATACGAATAAAAGTTACTACGTATATTTGAATAGAATTATCACAGTGATTATTTTCTATCTTTATTTAATGATTTTACATAAATTCATATATATAAACATTCTTAGAAAGATGCTTCATAGACTTATCCAAACTTTTAACAAATTATTGCAAAAATTTTAGGTAAGTAATATTATGGTATTCTTTATTTAGTCTACCTTTAAATTCTATGATTAGAAATTTAACCCAATCAAGTGGCACACGTTATTCACAGAATTAATATTTCTTCCAATCTTTAACCCTATTATGCAAATCGTATCGTTGACTAAAAGTTGAGGAGATAAAGAAATGTCAGACATGTAGCATACATAGTGCGCAGCTTAGAAGAATAGCAAAAAAATAAAATAAAGTCGGAGTTGTTGAAGGAATTTTTGTCATTAAAATAACCCCCTATTGTCACTGTTAGACAACCTCTGATGAACCGAAAAAGGATAAATAGATTTTTGAGAATGGGGATTACGTCACCAGATTAACACTAACCAAGAGATTACATAATTAAAAACAAAAAGGTAAATGAGTGTAAGAACAGGAGACCAGTAATAAAATATAAAATATATGGTCTCCTGTTCTTACGGAATTTTTGTCAATAAAATAACCCAAATTGTCACTATTAGACAGCCTCTGATGAACTGAAAAAGGATAAATAGGTTGTTGAGAATGGGGATTACGTCACCAGATTAACACTAAGCAAGAGAGATTACATAATTAAAAACCAAAAGGTAAATGAGTGTAAGAACAGGAGACCAGTAATAAAATATATTTCTTCTATTTTAAATATTTGTTATGTATTTTATAATTTATTTCTCGTTTTGTGATATTTAGGCTCTGTACTACCTGTATATCTCCTCCATATATCATTTATTTTTCATTGTCTTTGTATAAACATACATACGTATACTTTAAACTGCATAATATTATCGTAGTCAGTTTATTAATTTTCTGTTTTAGTGCTGCCTGCATTGCTTCTCGATGTTCTTGCACTCATTTATCTATTACCTTTTAAATTGTGTAATCTTTATTGTTTTAATCTGGAGACATACTTGTTATTCTCAACAATATATTTATACGATCTTCTCTCGGTTTGTCGGAGGTAACCCTGACGAGATTGTCTAACAACAAATCGTTGGTTACATTAAAACATTTATTCAGCAGCTACGATTTATATCTTATTTTTCTTTAAATCTATTTAATAATCACAAATACATATGCAATTTATAATAATATTCTCGCCAATTTTTAATAATATTACATTTTATTTAATAAAACAAATATTCAAAACTAAAAAATTTAAAATCTAAATAATATTTCCATAATATAGTATGTCATGTAATAAGTTGCATATGAATATTTGATATAATTTAGAATTTTAGCAAATCAAAATTACGTCTTTTTATTTATGATTTGTTTTAATTTAAAAATATAAAGAATACTGAGCTATTATATATGTAAACGTGCTATATACGTGCTCTATGATTGAGTCCAAACCAGGAATCTATGTTATAGCATAGCAAGACGTACGATTTGTTATATTGTAGATAAACAAATATCTGTGGTTGAATTATGCTAATAATCGTTAAACACACTTGGGTAGTATTTAGTCTCCCTTTAATTGACTATTAGTCTTTGTATATAAAGTCAGAGTAATCGTGATATGTGCGTGATATCGCTTATGATTTGACACAGAAATCTATGCAGGGAAGTAAAGTCTACTTCTTACGTTGGGCACTACCCTTCTTTTATGCCTCTACTCATAATCTATCCAAAAACTAGAAAATACCATAATAGGAAATCAATAAAAAGTAATTTATTTCAACCATAGGTCTTTTTGTCTGCAGTCTCCTTCATCTTACCTTCCACTACTTACATGTTAATATTAATAACCTCTTTTGTTCTTATATTTCGTTGTAGCGAAATATTTTGTGTGATCGTATTTTGTATAATTATAAATACTCGTAGTAATAATGATGAAATTAGAATTAGAAATAAAAATATTACTTAAAAATATGCGTATTTAAAAAACAAACCAAATTTAAATTTAATTTGATCTTCAAAATTGTATTGACTTTTAAAAGCATAATTTTCTGAGATATTTATTAAATAAATAAAATCATAATTTTTAACTCTTTTACCTTTTATAAGGAATCAAATGTTAACGTCAATTTTGATATTGTTTGTATATAGTAGAGGCTAATATCTTTTAATATGAAACTATTTATTATATAAATATTTTTACTTTTTCAGACGTATTTGTAAAAGTTAACACAAAAAACTTTTTTTCTAAATATAACAGAAAATTATTTAAAAAACTAAGCATTATTATTGAAAACTATTATGATTAATCAAAAGAATACAATTTTTATTGAAAGAGCACGCAAGACCAAAAATATACCATTAAAAAACCTGCAGCCTCCTATTTCATCTTTACCTCTCTATTATAAAAATAAAGAAAATATATTCGTGCATTTAACACAGAACAGAATAAAAATGTTTAAAATATATTACAAAAAAATATCATTTCACATTTCTATTTCTTTACTCATAATTTTTTTCATGAAACATAATGGGAATAACATGTTTAATTGTTATAATATAGGCAAGTAATAAAATAGATCAGTTTTATAAAATGTCATATAAATCATGAAGTTAGTAGACATTTTAAGTTACATGCGCTTAAAAATACAATATAGTTGATGTTTATAACCTGAACTCCATGTTTTACTTCACGCGACCTGTAAACCAGTTATAGTCAATAAAGAACTTCGACTAGTAACTACGATATGCATTTCTTCCAATATTGTTCCCATTTTTCTCCCGATATAGCTTAGTTTTGACCAGAAATCAAGTGAAACTTGGCCATATAATCCGCAGAAAAGATCGAGACATAAAACCTGTCCTGTTTTCTCCTTTTCACTTTTTTACCCCTTGTACAGTAACTAACTTCAAACAGATAAATATTGAAATGTTGTGCCAATAAAACTCAAGCATATTTGGTGGGAGCCTGAATATCAGTCACTGTTTTATTGTGAAGTTTAAAATAAATCTCAGATTTTATCGGTATTTATACTGCCTTTCTAGTACAAGGCTTTCACCATAAAAGCAGACAAAAGAAAACAACTCTGCCGTGCACTGATATTTATTGTCAATCTGTTCTGCTTTCATATGTGGAAAACTCACCCAATATTAGGAAACTGTTTGTAAATTCTAAAAAATGTATTTTTTTTTGGTAAATAATTTTTTTCAACGCGATAATCCTACATATTATAACCTACATACATTTTTTTGTATATACAAAAGCAAAATAAAATAATAAAATAATGAAACCAAAAACAAAGCTAGCTTCCACTAAAGAATATTTTTATGAAACAATTGAAGATCTGAGGGCCACATTGGTGAAGAAGGCAGTAAGGATCTAGGTCCTGGACAAAAGAGCCGAGATCCTTGAAAAAAGAACTTAGAAAACAAAAAGTGGAACAAGACGAAAGAGTCAAAAAAAGCTTATGGTTATCCTTCTAAATCACCAGCATAAAATGATATCTACATGGTTAATCAAATTATATTGATTGCATGCATAATTCAACGCAAAAGATAAACTCTCAAATTAAAATTTTTACTTTTTATAAGTTGTTTTTATTATTAAATAAAACAACAAAATCAATGTATTTCAATCAAAATTTCCAATATATAATTATAGATAGAGCATTTTTCCTTAAATTTTTTACATATTTTAATAACGCTATTGATAGTTAAATATGGCAACAAAATCTATGTATTTCATTTAGAATTAATTACCCGTTTTATTTTATATATTTTATTTAATGATTTTTTAAATTTTTATAAACTGACTATTTAAAAAAAACTTAGTGGATTCCTGGAAAATATATGTGAAAACTGAGAAAAATTCTTTTAGTGGGTCAGTTACAGTAATTTCATACGAAAACAAAGCTTTACTTGCAATAGGATATAAAAAAAACTAAAGAAACACATTTTCGCAGTATGTATTGACGTACATATGTACATATAATGTGTATATAAATATAAATCAAAAATAATTATGATGCATTGAATAAATATTACAAAACTATTTAACTTTACTAAATGTTCTTTGGATAAATTTAAGTTTTCTTTATAATGAAAGAAAATAATATTTTTACTAGAAAATCTAAATTTTTTAACAAAACATGAGTACATTTGGAATTTTCTATGCGATTAATCACAAGAAATTTAATTAAATCACAGTGACTAAATTCGGAGTTACTTAATTTAAGAAAACTATGCATTTTATGAGAATCAGACTTAATGTCATGAAATGTTTTGTATACATGAGAAGAAATAATCAATGAAAAATCTGAAGGAGATGACAAGCCACCACGGTCCGAGATGCGTAGTGCACTTGTAATCCGTTCGGCTTCCACCGGATCTCCAATTGATTCGAGTGGAGGGGTAACCTGATCTGAAACTAACAACTGCTTGCAGGATGGGCAGTGTCCGATTTTCTGGACGTGCGCGTGGTTGGCTGCGTACCCTGCGACGTAGTAGACGTCTGCGAGGTTGTCCTCGATATTGTCGTCGGCTAACAATATTGGCTAGTGTAGTGTTTTATTCTGGCTATAGGTATAGTATGTATACTCTTCTGCTTTTTCTGATATTTTTACTTACTAATACAAAGAATACTATACAAAGAATCCTATAATACTGGCTATTAGCCCGTGTACTGACTTATATATTAATACCATAGAGTACACATAGAGAAACGACTCTAAGGACGTTGCTATGGACTCTGACTTTAAAATAAATAAAATCTATTTTTTGAGAGTTACAAGTTAACCACAATTTTGATGAGTACATATATGTAAAAAATATAATATTTTAATTATTAAATAATAAATACTCAATATATTATACGTATTTGGGAAATAAATGTTTATAATTGTGATTTTGATAATATTGCCGGCCGCCATTCATGTCTACCCTGGCAAATGATTTAGCATTGAAAATGCCATTTATGACTGCTGTAATCACTAAAATCTGAGCGTTTAGTTTTTCCAAATGCAAGACGCAAGACTACAGGTTCTTTGCATATATTTATAGCAAAAATAACATTAAATATTTTTGGTTATATATATACTTAATAGGTAATTGTTCATCATTTCCATTTGTATATTTTAGTTTACATTAGTTTACATTATTTTAGTACATTATGCACATTTACATAGTACTTGTACATGTAAAAGTACTTCACATTATAATAATTTACATAATTTATTTCAGTTTTCTATGATTATATTATTATAAATAGATTCGTTTTATCTATTTAGTTACACATAAAACAAATATGTATTTACATTTTACTATTCATAAGGCCGCAGGGGTAGACGAGCAGTAGTACAAAAAAGTGTCGTTTGCGTTTAAATTAAAAATAAGCATAAGAAATGAAATTTACAATTAATTAGAAGATTTTTATTACGTATCTTTTTAATGTATACATTCAAAACACAGGAGTCATTTTTCTATGTATACTATTACTAACATTATTACACATATATACAATTCTATGGGCTACCTGCCTCTGCGGAGAGAAACTCTGATGGCCTTCAGTCATAGATATCGTAAATTCTTACTACACCTGTACAATAATCTTGATAATATCTATGAATTGTATAAACCTGAGGCAAATATATGGGCGTGTCGCGTCCTCTTACTATATAGGAGTCTGTGACATTATACAGTAATGACACCGGCATTTCGCTCACATATTTGAGGTAAAGCAGCAACACGAGCACTATGTGCCTCCAGGATGATGTTGTCACGAATTTTGTTGCCGCGCTTTACTACGGCCTTCCATTGCGCTCGATATCGCATCCTCGACGATTTTGAGAAAAGGAGAGTAAGGAGGGAGCCACTTGAGTTGAATATTTTGAGGAAGGTTTATTTCTGGTGCTCGCTTGTGCGCTAGAGCATTGTCAAATATGAAAACCTTATCTGCGTTGTCCGGAAGATTCGCTGCGAAATATTCTAGGAAAGTAATGAATCGAGTGCCATTCATTTCGCCTTCTTGAAGATTGTGCAGTACTACACCATTTATATTAGTGACTGCGAAGGTCATCGTTAAATTTCGTCCTCGTTTTCCTCCGACCACTCATACAGCCCGCTGACCCCTATGCGCACATCCTCTTGTCCTCTTGTAATATATATTTACCCCAGCTTCATCAATAAATATTAGCTCTTTTTTCATGCCCTCATTGAGCAACCAGTAAGCAAATTGATGACGGCTTTCTTTAACAACTTTAAAGTTTCTGTATTCAGTTGCGTCTTCCTGTTTTTTTTAACAATAAGTTGAACGTCCAATATCTCAGCCAATGTTAATGTTGAAATAGCTGTCTGATGAGGCATCTCTCTTCTCAAATGGGCGTTTTTTCTGATTTAAAGTGAAATCTGAATAATCTTCCACAATATGAACAGCACCTTCAATCAAAGCAGGATTCACTCGCTGTCTATGTGGTCGAGTTTTACCACGAGGCTTTTCTAGCTGTCCGTCATTCTCTTGACCTCGCTTTATAATGGACCAGGCTGTAGTTTGCTTAATATTTAGCATTCGGGCTAATTGGAGGTAATCATCACCTCTTTCATAGTAATCGAAAAGTCTACGTTTATCCTCAGGAGAATTTTGTAATAAGGCATAACGACAATAGAGATAACGAGAATTTTGCTCTAAAATGTGAAATTTTGTTTGTTATATAGTTTGAAGATTTTAATTTAAAGTTTATACTTAAAATGATTTAAAATGTGGTTATTTAATTTATCAAAAAGAGTAACTATGATCCTATACTTACTAGGATATTTGTCAAATTATGCTATTGAGAGATAGTTTTCAGTTGCGGTTTAATGTCTGATTTATAAACGGATCATACAACATTATTTTGAATTTATTTAAGTGTGTACAAGTATTTAGAGAAATTTTTGATTTCCTGTATAAAGATTTACATTTTATTATATGTAAAGAAAAGATTTTTACAAAAGAATAAACAAAAGAAAACTGAAACATTCTAAAGCACCTAAACATTTGCTTTAAAGAGGAAAGAGTGTCTTAGAAGCACAGCTTCCTAAACCATCCTCACGAGCTTTGACAGAAGGAAGAGCTTTGACAGAAAGATATTAAAGTTTCGCATAAATATATAACTACTAATATATACAGAAAATATATAAATTTTTATTTATGGGATTGTAAAATATCATATAAATATTGTAAAATTCATCAATCGCTATAATATATAACGTTTATTTTTGTGTAGAAATCAATGTTACCGGTAACTTCGCTATATTATAACTGAAATTCTTATAATTTGTCCTTTTAGGTTACAAAAATGAGAACACGAAAATAATGAATAAGTATTTGTCGAAATCAGGCCAGGACATTCATATAATGAAAACGTTTTTACCTTTTAAAATAACATGTTACTGTTTATATGCATACATTTCTAATTACTAATTCTTTGCAAAATAGATTTTTAAATAAATATTTAAATCATTATTTGGTAATTTTTTAATGGTAGTGCATGTTTTTTAAATAGTTTATAAGGTAATACTCTGAGCAGAATTCTTATGTTTGTGAGTAAACTTTAATTAAAATAAACATTTTTTACTATTTAAATAAACATTATACTCAAAATAAAATAAAATAAAACATTACTAACTTCTCTGTTAGCATCGTTAATTAAATATTGAATTGTTTGAACTGGGGATAGATTGCGTAAACATAAAAATTGCACAAGCACTGACTTTGAAAATAAAAAGGAAACACTTGTAATAACTGAATATGCAAGGTTTATATCTTCAAAATATAACTGAAACTTTTATGTAATGCAAACTTCCAATATCTGAATAATTTACTTAATAAGGTGTATAAAAAGACATTAAGAAATATAGTGATTATCAACAGTTATCTTAATATTCAAAACCTACGTATATATTACTGGCACCACAATATGTTGTGTTTATGTTTCACATAATATTATTTTCTTTAACAAATATATTTTTAAGGGGTCGTTAGGTGTGCAATTGACTATCGATACCACTGTTTATGTATATAATATACACACACACATATTACATATTATGAATTTAGAGGACTTATGCATTTTATAGACACTTGAGAACTACTATATTAACATATATGGTTTTCAGTGTTTTTTAAATCGTAATGTACATTTCACACGTTTAAAGAGTTCTATGTAATTAGAAAATTGAAATAATATATTTAAAAACAATTTATTAACTTTCTCATTTACTGCATATTTTGTATATTTCTATATCTTGCAACTTGTATAAGGGCTAATATATATATTTATTTTAAAATAAATCGTCCTAATTGTTCTATGACATTTGGTAATTACTGTGATGTCCAGTAATTAATAATTTCATATCTTTAAGTATGTACACATCAGAAGAATGGGCGAATATATACCATGCTTTAATGAAATTGAATTTTTCATTTTATTTTTAACTAAACACTGTCAAACTGCACTACTCATACACATCCCAAAGGCACCCTTACACCAGAAAACTTGTATATTCTATATAATATATTTATCTCTTTACAATATGTTATCGTTCTGAAAGTATAGGTACTAACTGTCTGTAAGCTACCCTTTCTCCTATTTTTAGCTACATTTTAAAGTATTTAATTAACATGAATGCGTAAATTATATTTATTATCAATTTTTGTATATTAAAGACGATGGTCAAACCATCGTCAAACCATAGTAAATGGTATGTAAATAATACTGAAATGTATTTCTGTAATAATTCTATAATTTGTTTTTAAATGATCTATACAGGGGCGTGGCCAAAAGAATTTAGTACGGAAAACGCCGAATTGATTAAACATTATATTTATAAACACATTTTTAAATACCATAAACTTAGAAAATGTAGGAAATAATTCCAGAAATTAAAGGAGTGACGAAATTTTCTAAGACATTTTCAATTTATGTACAATTTAAGCAAAATTTATGCGATTGTACTGTCGGAGAGTTACCCGTTTGGTAATTTAAATATCGTATTTATTAGTCAGCCATAGCAGAGGCTATGTTAAAGTATTCGTACGTCTTATTGCATTTGGAATTCCCAATTCTAAGATGTCATCACCTTAAGTCAACAAACAAATGGTAGGAGCAGTCCGGCACAGATATAATTAAAGATGAATACATGTTGGTAATATCTTGGAAGGTATTTAGTAACCACTTGATAACTATTTTTAGAAGTTGTTTTAACCCTCGACAGGAATTCGGCATAGAAGGGATAAAATTGTCACCTATTATGATTGTTACAAGTTACCATATCATCCACATCCAATAACACCAAGAGATGAGCAGAGAGAATCTCGACTATTGTTTGGGAGTTGGACATTTTTGAATGTTAGTGAGACCCTATCTTAGATTTCTGGAATCTCGTGTTAACTATTAGCAAGATGCTAAATTTGCTTTACATTCAGTCATGTTTATACGTTTAATCAATCAATATAAATATCATAGTCTTTCCTCAATCAATGTTAAAAATAACATTGAATAACAGAAGGCCACCACCAGCTTGTAGCAGACGGTGCTCGTGCTCAAACTTCTGCTGTTCTCTTTGTAAGGTTTCAATGAGGCC
>JAYRBW010080606.1:2369-23706 GCA_036023295.1 Invenusta paracnida | reverse complement strand
AGGCTTTAAATTATAAAATATATTGACTAGGGGCCCATCAGGCTTTAAATTATAAAATATATTGACTAGGGGCCCATAAGGCGATATAGGGATAAGTTATGTAATATTATCCCATAAGTCAATTGGGGCCCATACATAGGATATCGTGGGGCCCATACATTAATATTAATTCTAATAAAACTGATACTTCCACTCTAAAAAGTAAATACAAAATATTGAAAAGATGCTGTTATCGTTAAAATTATGTGTATATATAATTTTTTCGTTCTCTTCTCTTCTTTTTTCAAAAAAAAAAAGAAGTCCACGTTTATAAAAGAACACACTTTTATTTAAAAAAAAACACAATTCTTGTTTTTCTGAAATGATTCAATTAATTTACTGACAGTTTTCATTCTTTATAAACCACTATTATATAAATATATCTTGATACGTTGAGTTAAAGTAGAGTAATTAATATTAATAAATATATACTCGTATATGTGTATATTATATAAATATAAGTTGGAATCTTTAAGCTTATACAAACCAATGCATTATTTTAAACATGATGTATAATTCCATGGCGGAATGTGAACAATTTGTTTGGATTTCATGAAATACCTTCTCAGAATGTTATGTAGAAATCAGAAAATTGTTTAAAAGAAGCAAACAAATTGGACAGTAGAAAAAAAGGAAGTTGTCTTTAGAAAATAGAATGATTATGTTATGAGCAATTAATTTAATATCCACGAAAACAAATAAATGAAATTTGAATGAAGTGAATGCCTGGATTTTGAAGAGTGAAAATTCTAGACACTTGACAAAATGCACAATGAATGCACAAAAATATTGCTCATTTGATTTAATCCCATTACAACCATATTAAATTTATAAAATATGGTTTATAAAGACTCTAATAATGAATGGGCGAAAATAAAAATATTAATTTGATATGTACGTTAAGAAATGTATTTTACAGAGATTTGGTAATATTTTTATTAATAGTTATATGTTAAAATTCAATATAGCAATGAGATATGATCTTTGAATTGAATACTAAATTATTTAAGTTAGTCTCGTGTCGACAAGACTGTTAAATTATGTGATATATTATGTTATCCAATATATTAAAACAAAAATATGTATTCATTTAAATAATCTTGTCTCAGACGAATAATAATTCTTACTCAAAGCGAAAATAGATAATTTATTATTCGAACCTTTTTATGCTAATTATCAAATTATGCATAAATTTGTCAAGATATATTAATTGATTATGATTATAGGGTCAACCGAGGTCGTTTCCTATTCCATGATAGACATACACAATCTACTTTACACGCAAATTGTTTTGAAGTACATATTCGTACTTTATGGAAGGTTTACATGATTCTGTCAATCAAAAGAAATAATAAGGAACTAACAGGTTAGTTATACAGTGTGTCTGTCCCAAAGGTCTCTGCAGTAAGTTCGGTGTTAATAAATACTGTGGATTTCTTGTATCAATTGCAGCACATACCAGTGATATCTCTTGTTTATTTGAGAAGTTTGTGTTTTTGTGATAAATTAACTATGATATTAATTAAAATAAACATAAAGATTGTGGATAAGAAATATTCTTACATTAATTAGTCTTCTGCAGAGAGTTTTAGGCCACAATCGAGGATTATTGGTTTCGTAACGTAATTTTAGTTATAGAAATTTGATCTGCTTACACTTTATGAGGCTTTTTCCTTAATACACTTAGGCTGCAATTTATTTATGTACATACATGATAATAATAAATAATCACCATGTAGCTTTTCTAATGTCACTTACCTTCTCACGATGGAAACACTGTTCTTTCCTACTAACATCAAAGTACATGCAATATCAGGGGGAAACAAGTTTTTGCTTTATATTTACTAAGTCGGTATATGTATATGTATTATATTATGCTTTTTTGTTACGTTGAATGAAAATGTGTACGTGTTTAAAACAAGAAGTAAAACATATTTTTTTAATTTATCATTACGAAAGCCGAATGTCTCAATATACGCAATTAACTAGACCTAAAATTACATCAAACACTTCGAACATTCGAAAGAAATGTTAAGACCGATAAGACAAAATTGGTGGCGCTTTAAATCTTTTCTACATACGATTCTATAAGTAGTATACACCATCATTTACATTTTAGTCTTTCAGAATGTAGGATAACTTCAAAAATAACAGCAAAGCTCTAAATATCTTCTATATAACTACTGTTTAAAGATGGCACACCTGCTTTTAGAATAAGACACATTTTAATAATGAAACATTATTGAAAGACTTACCTGAATATTTTCAAACAATTGATAAAAAAGTTGGTACAAATCCATTATATCAAATAGAAAGCTGGTTATATTATTATTTATACAGAAAATGAAAAGTGCGAATAATGTTAAGTTTTAAAAGTATAACGTTTAACTGTTTTATTTTATGTTTAGTATATATTTAATTTTGTATAAAAGTCCTATATTTATCAATCTATTGTTTCGTATGTTATAGAAATTGTTATTTGGTTTATGAACACACATGTACATATGTATATATTTATATAATACATGTGGTACTTGTATGATCAATTGTAAGATTACAATTTTGTAAAATAAAAATATACTTTGCATATCCGATACAATTACAAAATCAATTCAATGTTAAACATTTTAAATTAAAAAAATGTAAAAATTCTCGGAAAAGGAAGCGAATATTATACATAGAAATAAACAATCAACGATCATTTTAGAAATATTTACCGGCTAAATTATCAATCAACGGTGTAAATTGATGATGCTTCTATTCTTGTATATATCAATATTCTTGTTCATATCAAGATATTGTTATATATATTTTTTGTCTCAACAATATACACTAGTGAGGTTGTTGTTGTTGTTACCTCGGTTAGGGCGTCCCGCTAGGGTCCCACCAGAGTGGTCAGACCTCCCGCAAGAATCCAACAACCACCGCCTCGTTACCCAAAGTGAGCTTGTATTCCAATAAAGCAGTACTATTGTTGGGGACGACCCAGTATAATGCATTATTTGGTATAAACTACTGACAAGGCTTGTACTATACCTAGCTTTACATTACGCATCAAATAAACACACATATATCTTTCGTTTTAGCAAAACATTAATAAATCTGTTAAATGTCATGATTCGGTTAGTAACCTATACTGTACTCAAGTTGGTGTTTACATACCTTCCTAGTCGTACCATTTACAATTTTCCTCTACATCCTTATAGCTTTTTAATAGCTAATCTTTTTTCTAAATAATGCGTTTCTAGATTTTGCGTATTTCGTGTATTTCTATACTCATTTTAGGAAGCCAAATGATAGAGACAAGGGAAGCTACCGATATGCTTATATTTTTTGCTTAAAAATGAATAAAAAAAAGTAAATGATAAATTATGTTCGTGAATAATATGCATATACAATAAATTATTATTCCTCTTCATTAAAGAATAAGGAAATTTAATAATATTTGCTGAGTGTAATTTACTGAAGCATAATTCATCAACATCTTATCGCATGTCTGGTTGAGAATCATATGCATGTAAATGTAAAGAACTGTTTTTATTGTTTACTTTTTTTAGCGTGTAGTATTAAACTATCTACGCATTATACATTTGTCATTGTCAACTGCTTTGTAAGTAACTAAGCATAAAGGATTATATTTTCCATCAAAAATATTGTTTAAACCAATATATTTAGATTCTGGAAATATACATAATATATCCACAAATTAATATAATCAACTAACTATTTATTTATAAGCTATAATATGATTGAAAAGCTTATCATTAGAATATAAAACTTGATTTTCTCTTAAAATTAAACATACGAAAATACAGTCATGCATCTTAAAATGTATGTGTCTATCCTTAATATTAGTATTATCCTTAATATCATTGTGTAATATGTAAATTCTTCTTCAATAATATTTCAATAATATTTTGGTATATTTTTTTAAAATATTTAATTAAATGTTTTAAAGGTTTTTTGTTTGTACTGTTTTAAAGTTAAAAATAATATTTGATAAATAATTAAATGCAATCATTATTTAATGTACGCTGGGTAATATTTTTTAAATTTAATATTTGCAATCACATTAATAATTTATTTTTAATAAAAACAATTGATTATTAATTAATTGCAATTTTGTGAATGCTTATTTGTAACAGATTACTTTTTTATGTTTACGGACTAAATCATTATTTTAAATTAAATTAATTTGATTTGTAGTAATAAATGTACATTTGTTTTGTATTTATATTAGTATTTCATTTGTAATGGTTGCTCCTGCTTATTTAAAGGAATCAATTAGAAGTCATTTACTGTCTAATTAATATGAAATAAGTATTGCAAACTGGATTTATCTAAGTAAATCAATACCTATATTATGCTTTTTGAAAAGGTTAACTAAAGGTAGCCCTATAATACATACTTTAATTGATAATATTTACATTTATTATAAATATAATAATTTTACGAATATACAATCAAGTATTTAGTCACATTTGCCGTTACTCCTATGATACTATTGTCAAATATAGAACACGTGTATAATATATATATATATGATATGCAAATTACGAACCACATAAATAGTCTTATTGTAGGTGCTTTATATAGACTTTCCCAGCTAAGATCTTATATACATTTTGATCATTAATATATGTGTGTGTATTGGTATGCTTTGTAAACAAAAGTAAATCGACTTGTTATATTATTTGTTATCCAGTTTATATACATAATATGTAGTGAAACGATTTAAGAAAAAAAAATTGTTTATCTCTATTGAATTTAATTTATAAAACAATTAATATTTAAAATGCATCTTCATAGTCAAAAATACTCAAAATGGTAATAATAAAAAAATACTCAAACATATATGCAAATTAAAAAATATATGTTTTTTAATTTTACGAAAACTTTATTCTAATTGACAATATTATGTTTGTAAAATAAGTATGGTTTTACATGAAATATTGTAAAATACTATATTTTTATAAAACTGTCAGAACATAAATTATTTTTATGAGATTAAATTTTAATGTACACTAACACATATGATATTTATATACGAGGCATTTTAATACTTACATAAAGAATAACCACAAGATACTTAGTAATTAAGAAAAATTCAAAGACATTTTAAAAATTCGATAATAATAAATTTATCCTTAAATGGTAAAAAATATAATAATGGAAGAAATTAATGAATATTCAAACTCTCTAAAATTACTATATTATATAGTAAACCCAGATTTAAAATATTACCGCGAGTTTAATTACTTTTTTTATATTCCGTTCATACAGAAATATATACTATTATATGTACATAAATATATCTAAACGAATTTTGATTTATACAAGCATTTGAAGCCTTACAATAAAATTGGAATTGTGATATCTTAAGAAGCAAATAAGAACAGATTTTGAAATATTATATCCTTCTCTTTTTCTGTCGTGTGCCGATATACCTACGAATATATTCATTCTCAATATTTTCAAGCGTATAAAATTGGCATGAATATTTCATCTTCTTAAACAAGGACAGCCTATTAAGATGGACAAAATGAAGGAAATCATTTAGCATGACGTCCTCATGTTGAAAGACCTTCTGTCGTTAATAATTCATGGAATTCAAGTCTTTAGCAGTTATATGTTCAAGGTATTCTCTCTACTTGCTTAGATCTCATCACAATATAATAATAAATTGAAACAAGTATAATGCTAGTTTCAGATTCTTGAATTTAACAGAATACAAAACTTTTCTTGTGTATAAATAGTACAGCAATTGACTGTTAACACTGTTAATTAGGATTTATAATGCTTTTTATAAGATGCACAACATTCACTTTATTACAAAAATTAAAACAAGAAATAATCTAACAAAATAAGTAGGATACATTAAAAAATATAAATTTAAAGATTTATATCGTTAAATATTGTAAATATTATTTATTCATTGCACACAAAAAATTGAAAGCAATTTTAGAGTCGAAAATTGTTATAATTGACAAATAATTTTTACGTGTTCTACAACATAACATCACAAAAATTCTATAATACAAGTGTAATATGTTTTTCCACTCTTTTCGATATGTATATATTTATACAATATGAAATTTAAAAAAATCCCAATTACTGCCAAAATGAAAATAAGAAATGAAAACTTTATTTTGCTTATTTGAAATTATTTCATATATTTTAAAATATGAATACATTAAAAAATGTCTAATTCCAACAGAAAAATACATACTGCTAGTATAAGTGTAAAAAATATATACAAAAAATTATAAAATATAACATTGCACTTAACTTTAACAAATTCGTCGTTATTTTTGTTATCAATTTTATGATATGGCTTTTATTAAATAAGACTATAATTAGGGTATAAAAAATACAATAAATACAGATACAAACTCCTCAGATTAATAAAATATCTAACAGTTATCCTAAAACTTATTTTTTTTATGTATGTGATAAAGGTACAATAATTTCAAGGTATTAATATAATATGTATACTTTTATATAGTATAATAAAGATTTTTAATCGCTTAGTATACAAATTTAAGAAAAATGAAATAACTAAATTTGTCCAAATTGCTTAAACTTATAAATGTTACATGTGTATCGGTAGCTGAGTATTTTGTATAAAACATTGCGATACAAGCATGATTTCGGATCAAAATAAATAAAAGATAATTTTTATATTTTTATGAATTATATAGATATGTACAAGTATAGCATAAAATAGGTTACTTACAAATAAATGTGAAATATTTTTTTTTATTTGTAAAATTTAAGATAAAATCGTGCTACAATTATACAAAAACACTTCAAAGGACCGATGAATATGAGGGAAATAAAAAGCGAGAAAATGATCTTGAGAAGATATCTCTTTTATTAAAGAAACGTATCCATCGTAATTTAGGTAGCTATATGCAAGTCTGACTAATTATTTTATCAAATGTAATTGTATAGGATGTTATGATTTTGAAAGATTACGAGGAGCAACTTACGCTATTACTGTCCTATCTTTCTGATTAATGTTGGATATATGCACAATATAGCTTTTGTTTACCACGACGCCTAGTTGTACCTCGCAAATGGGATACTATCCCATTCCAATATATCGTGTCATCTTAACTTATACATTCCCTAGGATTATGCCAACATAGTAGTATATATCCGATATTCCCATATCCTGCAGACATAGTGTGGAATGCACTACTTCCGATAAGGTCTTGTCATTCAAATCATTTATCCCACTTGAAGTTCAGAACACCTTTCGGATCTTTAACTTAAAGATAAATAATGTATCTCACACTGAAAATCTCGGCTCATTGTATTTTATAATATTTTTTATGCATTCTAGTAAACATTAGGAATTTACAATACTCCTACTAAACTGTAAAATTCTTGTGCATGGCATTTTTTTCATTTATTAAAAAGAGTTCTTTCAAAGAAAAATCCCTGCTAAAGATTGCACTTCCTGGTAAAAATAAGTATTATGCAAATTGCACATCATACACTGCATTCCAGGCAGAGTATGCATATAGTGCAGAAGGTTAACATAAAAATTATCACTCGTTTTATTATTGTGAAAAGGTTTATAGATAGCCGCATAAATCAGATACACTGAAATATTCAGATATTTTTTTTAAGTTTTGCCATATCAATACAGAAAAGATAACAAACCGGGAACAGATATACAAGGGAAGACATTGACTTATTTTTAAAATAATACGCAATTTTACAAAAATCCAAATATGAAAGTATTATTTAATTATTTAGTACTGTAATTCAAATATTTCTTAACTACATTTGTGTAACGAACATTTATATTCGACTCCAGTAGTATTTAGGAAAACGTAGGTGCTAAGTTTGTTAAATATTTTTACTTTATATTTGTATATTTCTTTAATATTGGTGAACTTATATTGTTGTTATATTCGGTAACTAAAATGTTAAAATGTCGTTTTTTATTAAAAATAACTCCTTAATGTCGAGACTTTTTCTACTAAATGCTTCCTATACATTTACATTACTCTTCGAAATAGTTACTATAGTTAAAATTGTAATAAATATTTATCGTAGACGAAAATTATTTATTGAATTATGTTCACAAAATACTATGCGTTAGTTAATTTCGGATCTCAATATGTAGCATTGGATTATATACATGTTAAGTAACTATAGAGCTGCTAACAAAATACAGACAATTATGGAGTAACTGTACAATTAATATAACCCCCTAGTAGCTTTATCTAACGAAAATCAAATTTCTGTCATCCTTAGAGATTGCAGCAATTTACTTATAAGGCATACTGTTTTCTATTTCAGAGTAATTAGAAATTATCCGGTTTATTAAATCCTTTATTTATAACTATGCAAGCTTTAAAAAGATATAAGTTTAGTGATAAAGAAGGCTTAGAATGATAATGCGTAAAACTATAATATTTATCTTATGTTTAACTACACCGTTGAAATTTAAGACTGCGTTTAATTATAAAAGGTACCTACTGGTTAAAATATATTCTAGATAATATTTAATCTAGAAATAAGCATTATATCATCTAATCCAAATGTATTGCACAGAAAGAATATTTTATACTTTTAATTATACATATTAAAAAAATGTATAAGCTTTCAATAAAATGATATTAAAATTATCCGTATACTAAATGTATAATTTTAAGATTCTCTCCAGTGTTAATTTAATTTAAAAAGCTGTTTAATTTCTTCTTATATATTTTTTATATACCTACTCGTAATATAATTCTCAACGTTAACTCATTAAAAGCAATCAATTTATGTCTGAGCAATTTAAATATGCTATTAAATATAAAAAACAGTTTTATATAGGATAGAGAACACTGAATAAAGGATTGCTGTGCATTTAAGGGTCCTTTATTGCAGTTGATATTGTTGTGAAATCTGATTCTACTTTTGACATTTTGACGACATCGTTAATTATTTATCTTATCTCGTAAGTGCAAAATAATGAAATCAAATAGCCAGTGTATCTCAAAGAAATTAAATTATGTAATGGATATTACCTATAAGGAGACATATAGGAATTTTATAATTGAAATTTATAAAATCCGAAAGGAATAAATTAAAAGAATAGTGTTCTACAATTACCGTGAAATAATTTATATGCGCTATTCTATACCTATATTTAGAGACCTTAGTTAGGTACTCTGCATGCAAATAAAATTTACCTTTCAATATTGAAATTAAACGTATTCAACTAGATAGATATCAATAAAAAACAATCTGAAAGACGCCATCTTATCAGTTTCTTTTCATGCTTTATATGCACTTGTTAAGGCCATTATGAAAAGAAATATTAATACCTACAATGCGTAATGTTTTTTTTAATGGAAAAAAGTGTCAATTCTTTCAAACTTTTTTATATTGAGGATTTAGTCGATTATAACTAAATTCAGTGACTATATTACAATTGTAGAAAAGCCTTTAAATTGTAAATATAAAAATGAAATATGTCATTAAAATTGAAGTTGATATAGCTATATAGAAATACGTGTATACTAAACGAAAATTGAACTTGCTATGTCCTGTACATACTCATAGTTGAAATCGATTACCAGTATTTTAATTAATTTATAATATTTAAATCAAGACCATAAAATAATATAGTAACAAGAGAAGATATTCCTATGATAAATTTACACTAAAAATCAAAATTAACTTACACAAATTTTCAACCTAATCTGATATAATGAGGTTAACGCCATAAATTCCAATTTTGCAATTATTTCGATTGTATCACTATCATGTATCATTATATTGTAACTACATAAAATATAATTTCTATACTTCAAGAAAAAATTATTTGTAAGGCTTCGTAAGAGTCTCACTAAGTTTAAATTCAGGGAATGCTATGCGTTGAGTTCTGAGGTCAATCTGTCTAGATGTGGTTTCCATTATTAGTTGAACATACATTTAGATGTACATATGTCTAAAATGTAAAATATATTCGAACAGAAATGTTGATACTTGATTAATGTCTTGATCATTTATCCATGATAAATTAATAAACAATGTCATATATATTGTGATAGAGAAAGCTTCTGTTAGATTTGTATCTTGTTATACCGTGATAAACAATATTTCGTTTATATTAAAATTGTCAATGAATCGTCATGATTCCAAATTGAAATATTTCATTTGAAAAGAAGCCATGTGGGTTATGGAAGCTTGCTGATGTTGAAGTGTTTAAGTTATGACGAAACTCTCAATTTAAACAGCTTGTCCAAATAACAATTTGTATAATAAAAAACGTTGTTATATTTTATGTTTTATATGCTAATCCTCGTACACATGAAACAGGCCTCTAAAATTTCTAAAAATAAATGTTTATGTACATATAGGTAAAAGCAGAATAAATAAAGTAGAAAAAGTGTCTATGTGTAGCGCATCAAATAGGTTTGCTTATAGGCTGTTATTTTAAGCATTTAATACATAATCATAGAGATTATCTTATTTGCTCAGTTCTACTCAAAATAGTAAAATATTTTATCTTTTAAACACATTCTCTATGCTCGTCATTAACATCCGCAAAATCTAGATTATAGTTTCTCCATCATGTAAATAATATATAATCAGTCTCATGCGAATAAAAATGGCCATACTATGCTTATTCCCTTGTTGTGTATAGCAGGGCTTACGTTAAATACTCCCGTGTTTTATATAAATTTTTGGGATAATCAAACGATATTATTTTGAAACAATAAAAGTAAACGTTTTTCAGATAATCTTTTATAATTCATGATGGTAATTAAAAATGTTATTTAAATATGTAATAAAACAATACAACTAACCTTGCCGACATTTTTAAACATGAATTATTTATAAATTTAATTTTTTGTATATAATCAACTATACCTTTTAGAATGAAATAATCATTTATAATTATTGCATGATTTATTTTATTATTTCTAATCATTTTATTTCTAACGATTTAATCAGACATAGATTTTGTTTCAGTTTCTGGATTTTATTATACAAATAAATATATTATGTGTAGTAGAGGCAATTATAATTAATAGTTAACTGGAAATATTAAACTCTCCAGGAAGTAATTTAAACTTTCATAAATTTCCTAGCAAGCGCACTTTTTATGCTTGAAATATTATTGCATGTTTCAACTATTTTTTTTGCATAGGTAAACTTCAAAAATTTTAGCTAAATTAACTTATTTATTATATAGACACTTATGGAATCGTGTTTAATATATAAAAATTCGAATTGTGCTTAAGAAAGTAACTAAGATAGATATTAATATTATCTTTTAAAATAATCTTTTGTCCAATTAAATTGATTTTGGAAAATATAATGAAATAAACTAATTTTTTAAAATTATAGACAAATAAAAGAATAATAAAATTGCATGTGTAATTATATTCTCTAAAAGAGACCTCAATTAATAACGATAACATTCAATAAAAGGCTTCATTTGAAATGTTTTCTATCTTATTCTTTATCTATATTATGTATATTCTTAAATATATTTAGTATTCTTATCAGCCGTAGTAAGAATTGTCCTTCTAAATCACTTAAAATAAAAACATTTAACTAGAAATATATCTTACTTAAACTTTTTTTATTTGAAAGTAATAATATATATTTACATGTAGATATTATTAACTTGACAAACGTATATATAAACGAAAGAAAAGCACTTCGTCATAAAACACTTGTGTTGACGCAGTTGACAGATTCAACTCTTTTCATTATAGATTTCTGATAAATCTTCGAGTTGAGATTTTAGGAGAAGTTGTGATCAGATTACAGTGTTGAACATAATCATATAACATGAACTCATAATCACATCCGCAGGTATATCTATTCTTGTAATAGTATATTTACAGATTTGGTAATATATTAGACGAAAATAAACAATGTTTTTGCTTTATTAACTAAATTTAAAATCAATTGTCTAAATATGTTATGTGTAAATTTATTGCTTAAAATAATAATTAATTTAGTGATAACCTCGGATTTTGATTGAAAATTAAAGTATTAAAAACAATTAGTGTAACTTCCATAATAACTGAAACAGGTTATAACAAATATGTTTTTTTATTTAGAGTAAAAACTTTATTATTCATGCATTTTTACATTCTAAAAATCCAACGTGTCTTTCATGCAAAGAATCTACACTACTTTTCTGATTCACGAGTTAATAACTCAATTGAGACCTATGAATAAATCTTATTATATAGTAGTATATTACATAGGTAAACTACAGATTACTTCTGCAGGAATTGGTAGTCGTAAATATCTGGATATATCTCCACGTGTAAATTCAATTATTATAAAAGAAAATAATGTATCTTCTTTCGACGAAAAAACATATAACATTTCTATATATTTCTATAATAAATTGTTTTCAGCATAAAATATCTTTTTATCAATATTACTTCATGTTTTAAGAATAAAAAATGCTAATAATATAAGTTTAGCCTACTTAATTTAAAGGTGAGCTTTATTTTTGCATTAATAGTATATAATCAGGAGCTCCTTTAAAAAAGTATGCATTTTTCAATATAATGACAGTAATCCAGCTTTCCGTCATTATCAAATCTCCTGTTGAGTATAAGGAAAAAGACTTAGTAGCTATGTTACTAAGTGCAAACTCAACTAATGTATCGATAGGAATAATTTAAACGAGAAGTATGAAAACAAACATTTCATATTTATTTATCAAAGTTATGAATATTTATATACTATAACAACTTCCTTTTACTACTAATATCTACGATGTAATGCTAACATAGAGATATCGTATTATATTCATAAATTAGATATATGTAATATAAATTACAGAACTGGCTTTTATACACTGATAACTTATACATTAGAAGGAAACTTGTCTTCATTTTATGTACGAGTATATCTGAACTATTATTCGTATGTAAAATCAAACAAAAAGAATCAACGTTCATGTGTTATATATAAATGGCTCTCACATATAAAGATATGAGATTTCAGTCTTCTCGTATCTGATTTTCCCATTAATTAACGTTTTAACTGATGCCTCTCCCCTCAATGTCCAGGTCGCCTCAATCTGGCTCACTGTGGCCTTCACCCTGGACCGCTACATCATGATATGCCACCCATTCGCAGCCGAGCGTGTGTGTTCCACTCAACGGGCTTTGACCTCCATCGTGGTCCTCTTCTTCTGCAGCTTACTCTACAACATTCCGCGCTTCTTCGAGAACGAGATATTCGAATTCATCGTTCCGCAGATGCCCAGTCTCGACCAGCCTAGTTTTAGCATGAACAATACCTTCCATGCCGTATGGTACAAGTTATCGAGTTACGGTAGCAGCACTGTGTTCCGCGAGGCCTATCATCTTTGGTCCTGGGTGATTCTCGTGGTGGCAATTCCACTTATCTCTATCGCCATCATGAACACCTTTCTCATCCTTGAAGTGCGCGCCTCAGTTCGACGCGGTCGATCGATAAACGCTTCCGAGCGTCGCCGACAGGATACGAATGTCATGCTGATCGGTGTGATCGTTATCTTTTTCATCTGCCAACTCCCCGCAGCTGTGAGTCACATTCTCTGGGGAAGCATAATTCAGGAAAAGTTCCAGATGACCTCCTTCCTCCTCAATGAGATCAGTAATTTATTGGTCATCCTCAACTCCGCCATCAATATCGTCCCCTATTACTTCTTCGGGCGGAAGTTTCGGCAGGAGTTTCTCTGCCAGTTCTGTCCGCGTGCGATGCTCAGCAAGGAGTCCTTGCATCGATTCTCCAGTAATAATGAACACGCGAGGGAGGCCTATATGAACAACATTCCTCTCGGTTCGCGTCGGAACACGAACGCGGCTCTCCAGGAACAGGCAACTGAGCAGAAGAATGGCTGTATCGATGTTAGTGCCGAAAATCCCCCAACTTACTCCAAATTGCCAGTAAATCCGACGAATGATATTGCAAACAATGGCTATATGGTTGTAATTTGCGAAAAAGCAGAGGTTTCGTCCTAGTCAAATGTCTAAATTAATACTCATATATCGTTAAGGTTGTTCCTTTTTAATATTCTTGATACAAGAAGCTTTTCGGGGCGTTTCAGTCATTTAGTTTTTTTCAAAGTGTATTTTACTAAAACTATTTATCAATATATTTAGCATGTCGTGTGCGCCAGATATAAAAAATGGATGGAATAGCGCCAGAAATGTTCATATCTTGTACGTCAAAGGCATTAATTTGCTCTAGATCAATTATTTTTAATTTCATTTTTACATTGAAAAATAATATATTTTTATTTATTGATCTTGTTGTTTATATGATTTTAGTTTATTTTCAATGTCAATAAAATACGTGAAGTCGTGTTGAATTATTAGTTTTGTTAATGTTTCAAAATCAAGAAACATGGTTTGCAGCTCGCAAACTAAAATGTTACAGGTTCAGATACTTCACAAGAATATCAAATTCGAGAAATATTCCAAACAGATTATTAAACTAATACCATCATGTAAATATCGTAATACATGTTGTATAAACACCATTTCCTACACTCCTTGCGCATCAATTAATAGACTCACAAATGAAATTCCGCACTTACTTATTTATATACAAGATATGCAATTTATTGCATCATACAAAGTGTATTTTACGGCTATATAGAGTCGCATATAGACGACGTTTCATCGAATATCTTTTTAAAGCATTATTAACAATACCATACCTCATATCGGAACAGCTAACTTATTTTTATGACAGAAATGTTCCAGAAAACTTATTTGCCAGCGTATCCGCCTCTGATATATAGTTTTATTTTATATAACAATGTGTTTTTCTTTATATGTATCCACTCATATGTGTGTTCTGTTACTTTCTTTCTTGTCCATGTGCTGTGATTTAATAATGACTATAATATTATCTTTGCTATCAAGAAGATATACATACATATATGTATATGTATATATTTCTCAAATACTCAAATATAGTTATCATTATAGTATTACAGTAAATATGCCAACTATTAATAAATAATGGCGACTTCACATTTGAATTTGTTTCATCATTCTATTGTCTATTTTCTGCGAAGATATCTGTAAAAATACTTTTCTCCTCAAAATTATATTTTTATTATTGTTAATTAATATTGTTTTGAAATATTTCTCCTACACAATTGGGATATAGAAATAAGTTGTGCTACTATGTTTATAGTAGCCGTAGTAGTATATTTATAGTTGTAATTATTATATATTAAAACGTTTTTTAACAAAATTATATAATATTTTTTAAATATAAGTACTTTTGAATGCAATCAAAGCAAAAAACCTACAGAATAATCGATAATGAATTGAATCACAGATAATGTAATAAAATAGTGATAATTATTTTACTTTACACATACATATATATATACAGGGTCTGTGTGCTTTATTTTCTTACAGTATGAGAATATAGTACTCTATCTGGTTTAAAGCATGTTTGCAATTTTATAAAATAGAATATCGGTAGGGAAAATACTTAGAGTTCAGTTTAAAAAATCCAGGAGATATCGATTATGCGTCATAGATCAAATTTTCTCAGACATATTAATATTCGTCAGATAGAACAATATTGAAAATATTAATTCATGTGTGATTCCCAGAATGAAAATATGGAAGTTACACTTGCCTTTCTGGGCAACTTATCTTATTATCCAAATGAGATATATGGAAGCGTTAGCGAAATCGAATCATATGCTGAGCAGTCAATGATACAACTGTTAAACAACGATGACGATCTAGATGAATTTTTTAATTTCGATGTTGAACAATCACCTTCAGACGTTTCTAATACAGTTTCATTGTGTGATCTTCAAATCGCACCTTGAACTTCAAGTGGACCTTCTCAGTCAAGATTTGTGGCCCCTGTGTCTGACTCAATGAAAAAAAATCTAAATCAATCTATCGTTCCCAAAAAAACTATACAGAGGAACAATTGGGCCCATAATGCTGTGGAAGAATAGCAAGTGCATCGAACTGCCCAACCCGATGAGTTTCATAAGGAGGCCCTTCAAAAGGAGTTGCAATTATGGACAGATTGTGAGTTATATAATTTCTAATATAAAACTTTATTTATAACGAAAATTATTTTATTAATCAACATAGAAATATCAACATACCTAGACATCTATTTCTATTATTAATTTAACAATTAACAGCCATTCGTTTTATACAGACTTGTAACATTCATATAGAATATAAAGCGATGATGGAATCATAGAGAATAGAAAATAGATAGTTCATGTTGATATTTCTATGCTGATTAATAACATAATTTTCGTTAAATGTAAAGTTTTTTATTGGAAAATAGAGTCTCGTAGTGAGGGTAAAACATTCTTTAAAAGTAGATATGTTACTATCTATGTAATGAAATGGTAATATATTGATGTAAATAATTAATTAATAAGCAAATAAATATTTGTCTGAAATAACGTTATAAACATATCACATATCTATCAAATTGGGTTCGGGATATTAACTTTGCCAAAAAGAATTTTCATTTCTTAATATAGTTTACTAATACTTAATTTGTTAATAATTTAAATTATCAACAAGTAATTAACGATTAATTATTAAAATAAATGAAAAATAACGAATTATACCTAGTCAAAATACAAAATAATGATAACAATGTGTGAATTCATATCAAATTTTTAAACTGCATATTAATATTGAATTAATAGAAAATAAATAAAATTCTCCTGCATTATAATAAGGTGCTGATAAATAAATAGTGACAGTATTATCAGCGACATAAACATAATTGAAAGTTTAGATTAAATATATATTTGATGCTTTCATAAAAATACCTTTTATACCTTTAAAATGTATTATAGCAAAGTCCTTGCAAACATGTCTTTGTTTTCTAAAAATGTATATACTTATCAAATGTAAGAAATCATATTTAGTAATACATTCTCAATATGTAAATACATCAAAGAAAATACTCACTAATCATTAAAAAATACAGAATAATATCAAAACATGTAAAATACCTCATTTTCCCTTTCTATCTTTAAACTATTTGTTGTGACTACATACATAAAACATTAATATAAAATAATATTGCATCACCTGAGTTTATTAATTCAAATGATAAATATCACATGCGTAAGTGTGGACATGGTTTTGTCTACATTGGAGTGATGTAAGTTAGTGTTATTAATACAAGATAGAGGAATAATTGCCTCATATATTATGTCAACATACGACGGATGTGTGCTATACATCCTCTATTCTTTTGTGCTTCAATTCTATGAAGTATCTTTGAGTGAATGTGATATAGTTATGCATTTCAAACCAAGGTATAAAGCTGATATAAAAGGGTATATCCAGTCACATTCCAGAAATAAGTACCTAAATTAAAATTTTTGTTGTGGTAGTTGGAAAGAATCTCGTTTATTTCGCTTGAATGGTTAATCTTGTTATTTATATTTTCGATTATCATGCATGAAGAAAAGTCATACAAATTTAAACGTTAGAAGTATAATTATAGAAATATAGACATATAAATAGTAGACTAGACCATGCAACAATGAACCAAATATTAATTCATTGGGTAACTGTTAAACTCTGTTCTTTGTTTCGTTTTCGTTAAAATGAATAAAAATGTACTTTCAAAGTAAATATATTTGTCAATAAAGAGGACTTTATTGTATTATTATTTTAAAAGAAATACTAAAAAAACATTTTTATATATTTATAATTGCCTATAAATTTATTTAAAATAATATAGTTTTTTATTCCATGTAAACAATTCTTCAATATACTCAATATTTATATTAAGTTTCAAATGTAGTATGAGATATACATAGTAAGTTCTATTTTACAAAAAATTATATTCCAATTACACATTGTTTGGTTATGTGCAGTCAGGCAATATTCCTTGTGTCGAATGTCAATAAAACCCCATAGCATTAGTGTATATACATTTAATGCATTTATATGTATTAATTAGATTAATAAATACACTAGGTAATAATACTTTTATTACATAAGAGAGTCAACAAAATATCGAACTTAAAATTTCAAAACACCCTTTCATTTTAAACTCAACATAAATCATTTTGCTTTTTATACTTGCAACTTTTTTTATTGCAAATGGGTCTAAACTTCAAATACAGTACTCTCCCTTTAGAGTGACCGCGTTAAATCCATATAAAAACGGTCGTTCCAGCGGGGGTGTCGCTCTTTAGGGGTTCGATTTTTGTAGGTTTAATTTATGCCCTAATACGATTGGCATAGGAGATAATCTTTGTTAACACATATACATAGTTAGTCAAGTACACATTAATAATATGTAATAAGCCAAATGATAAGAATGATAAGAATGATAAGAATGCATAGTAAATGATTATTATAATATATAATTTAGATAAAATTATATGTACATACTCATCGGTTTAACCACCCATAAAAAAACTATGCATTAACCACAACAAATTGATAAAAAATAAAAACGGTTTAGTAAAACTATGTAAATATCAATATAGGTGTGCAATTGTCCAAGGCATGATTATATATTCTAAATAAAACCTTATATATTTTAGAAAAAGTCAGTAATTTTAAAGTCGCTCTTGAGAGGTTATTTTTAATGTAAAATATCCGGTCTAGCCAAGTCAAAGCGGTCGCTGGAGCGGGGAGGTCGCTCGACAAGGGGAGTACCGTATTTTGAATTAATATTTGTATTATTAGTTTTATTCGTATACATATCAACATAAAATAACTTTCTTTGTTTGTTTTTTGCAAATGTCTATGCCTTATTATATAATAATATTCATAGTCCTAACAATTTGCCCATTTTACATTAGTAACTATTAGTGAAATAGCTTCTATAATTAAATCTTGCCCTGTTAAAACATGCACTTTAGATCTTACACCTGCTTGACATATAAATTATTTTCTCGAACTTTCGCCTTCTTTTGTCGGAATAACTAATTTCTCTCTCCAGAAGGGAATCTTTCCGCAATCTTAAAAAATAGGTATAACCACACCGATGTTAAAGAAAGACTTCTCCAATTATTTGTCCTGTCTCATTCTTAACTTTTTATCAAAGCTACTTGAACACCTGGTGCTCAAGCGGCCTCTCCATATATTCTCCAACAAAATTTCACTGCACTGCTCATTCCAATCCGCTCACCGCTCTTACCACTCCACTTAAACGACTCTAAGACTTCATAATAACCTCACCGTAGAAACTAGCAATACATTAATATCCTGTGTAATTTTCCTGGATCTCAGGGCGACCTTCAACACTATATTGATCACAACATTCTTATCAACAGGCTTCGGACTTGATTCCACTGTCCTCAGCTGGTTTAAATATTACTGCCCACCCGAATCCATGCGTCTCTCGAACGTTAACTCTGACATTTTGGATGATAAATTTGGGGTCCTCCGAAGTTCAGTGCTTGGACCAAGGTTATACTCTCTCTACAACAGTCCTATATCTGAAGTTCTCAGCTACAGCGTTTCCCACAACATATACGCCGACGGCACTACCAATAACGCCAGAGATCTCTATTCTAGAAGATTGTCTCTCACATCTATCTGATTGGTTCAACAATAATATGCTTAAACTCAATATTGATAAAACTGAAATTTTCATAAGTCTCGGAACATATAATAAATTCATTGAATTCTCTAAGCATGAAAATCTACAATGATACGGCTGCATTTGCAAATTCAGTTAAATTTCTCAGTGAATCTTTTGACATGACTGTGCTTTGATAGAAACAGATATTTATCAAATCATTATATCGTATTCGAAAATATCTTGATGAAAATATATTTCTCACTATAAACTCCAACTCTCGACTCGAATACTGCAACTCTATTCTAACATCTGCTGTCCTAATGAAGCTGCATTGGCTACCTATTCATTTCAGAATTATTTTCAAAGTGTGCCGTTTCGTCCATCACTGTATTTACGAATCTGCTCTCACTTATTTATCTGACCTCTTATAAATATTCTTCACAGTTCAAACTCATCCTACCCTCTTCGTACCATCCATTTTTCGCGTATTCATAAATCAATATCTTGAGGTAATTATGTACAGCCTTCGACCCTTTTTTCTTTTTCAACAACTGGCCCTACTCACTGGAATAAATTGACTATTAAATGTCGCACAGAAAAGAATTTTGTCAAATTAAAACGCCTTCTGAAAACCTTTTAGTAGGATTTTACCTTATTGTTAAACCTATTGATTCCGTTAGCTTATTTTTAATTTAGTATTTTTAGTTCTTGTTTTCTTTTTTTAATTTTACTTCTGAACCTTTAATTGTCTCCAATCATTGTTTATATTATCCATTGTTTCCACTTCTATTATTTTATAGAGATGTTGTGGTAAAAATAAACTTTTTGTTATTATTTACAGTTCATTAATTTTGCAACCTCTTTTGCAATCATTTGGTCATTAATGGATTCTAGTGGATGGAATACTACACAACGGGAGTTTGATTTGAGTAACGTGAATGACTCAAATGATAATTAATGCTTAATGCGTTTTTCTAGTAGGGTGACCTCGCTTCTTATAAGCTTAATATTTTAATTTAAAGCTTATATTTCTCAGCCATAGTTTTAATATGATTTATAATATGAGATAGTTTATAGGAAACCTTGTAATTAAATCTGACATGGACGGATAATCTAAAATGAAAATGTTTCTTTATGATGTGGCAAATATATGAGAACATATTTCCAAATATGAAGGTGCAGTGAATCTTCAAATTGAGTAGTACATTGTCAAAATAAATTTAATAGTTTTATTCCCAATTTTATATATATATATATATTTTAAATATATCTATATCTATGCATAGATGATTATAGAGTGCATATTCTTACAAAAACTCTTAATTTTTGTTTCAAAATTTACCCATTAATTATACTTATGAAGCTTGGCATGTATGTAGATGTAGATTATTTTCTTTGCAGATTCTACAAAATTATTACTTCGAATAGTTTTCGGAAATAATTTGCATGTCATGTTCCTAAAAATACATCAGAATTTTACGATTAATTATACAAAGTTTTACTAATTTAATTATTTTGAAATTATCAATTTTTGTTCAGCAAACAAAATTAATAAGTCTATTTTTACGTGTGAGAAAATTCAAAAATTATTTTAAGTAGAATATCACAATTTCAGGAAATAATTGATGTACATATTATTATACTGCAATCACGACTACAGAAATACCCCTTTTCAATATCATTGATACTTCCGCTGAGTCTGTCTTGTGCGGGGGGGGGGGGGGGGGGGGGGGGGGGGGGGGGGGGGGGGGGG